>CAJNSZ010002284.1:0-16529 GCA_905329745.1 Rotaria sp. Silwood2
ATGCATTTGATGTTGTTTTGCTCAAGTCATATGCAGAACTTAGTATAAAATAAATGCAAAAACATCGGATTTAAATCCGAGTGCTATTTGTACTTCAAAAAGTCAGCAGATATATTCACTTTTTTTTTAATCATCTGAGACATATCTAGACTATTTGCTTTCTTCATGCAGCTTTTATGCATTTTTAGACCTTTTTCAGGGGATTTTTTGTTAGAAAGCTACGATTTGGTTTCAAAACTAATATCAGATTCGGAATCAGCGTTAAAAACTGAGTCGATTTCTATAAGTTGTAAAGAATTCGGAGAAAAAACTTTTTTTTTGAGAAAACCCCTGTATCCCTCCTCAGAGATGGTCTTCTCAATAATGACAATTTTTTCGATAACTCAGCCATTTCTAGATAGATCCTGCTCATCTTCTTCTCTCGGCCAAGGCATTGTTTAGACTGAACTGTGTGGAGAATTCCATCGCGATTGGACTCTCTTTTCAAAAGTTATCGTGTTAACTGCCGGACGGACATACTGACTGATTCTAGAGTGCACTCACTTTTTGAGTACACAAAAAGGCTAATTATTAAATTAAATATAGTACTTTAACTCAAATAATATTTTTTAAAAAACAAATAGTATAGGTTTGAGCAAATCGAGTCGAGCTACAAGTCAATGTCTAAGAATAAAATAAAATTTAAGCGTGAATTTTTTTTCTTCGATATTATTGATGTGTTTAAATTTATTCAAGAAAATTTACTTTGTTGTTATGTGATCATAACTAATCATTTCAACTTATAGTTTCTTCTATAATTTATAATCTCACGGATGGAATATATGATTTATAGGAACTATAAAATTTATCCATTTGACTAAATTTTGTTGAGATTGAAGAATCTGAATCTTTAATTGATTTCTCTAACTTTTGGAATTTATGTTTCTTTAACTGTTAACTTCACTCGTCGAGTTCAATCTTTCTCATTCAAAAACTCGCCATTCAGCTTTACCCACGAAAAAAAAAATTGCATAGAGCAGCGTTTCAACGCAAACTTTTAGGATAAAACGCTATTTCTGTGTTTAAACGCATATTTCCAATGTATAACGCGTTTAAACGAATTATTTATATTTTCTACGCCTTTAGATGCATTCATTTTTACTTGTCAAACGCTTTTTCAAATTAAAACGAAACGCAAAGACAGCGTTTTAACGTATCAAATTATATGCGTTAGGATGCGTTTTTTTCTTAAGCATTCAAATGGATTTTTTGAATTTATTTTTTGTAAAAGAACATTTTTTTCGAAATGCATTGGAACGGTATATTTTGAATGCGTTTTTTCTTGGAAAAACGTGTTTTAAAACTGCGTCGAAACGCAGTACCTTGTACTTTACCTTTTGCCAAAAGTCTACACGATTAAAAACGAACATCAAAATGTATTAGCTAAAAAGTAATGCTGTTTAGAAAAATACATTTTTCTTTAATAAGAATTAAAAAATATACTCCAAAAGTGCTGTAAAAGAAACTATCTATTTATTAAACAATCTAATGATTGACGATAAAGAAAATGTTTCCTAACTAGATTCTATTAACGTTGGGTAACGAACAAAAATAAAATTATTTTTTTGCTGATAGTAGGACACTTTTTCAATAACATCGTGTGCATTAATATGAATATGATGATCAAAGTTAATTGTTCCATATTCAACATTATCGCATATAACTTTTTGTTCATTAAAATTCAATAATATTTCATCTTTTCTATTGTTCGATAAAGGATAAACTTGAAACAATAAAGTTTTTGATGTTGTTATTAATATAATTTTATTAATGAGACCAAAATAAAGACTATTTTCACGTCTATAAAGTATAGCGCAATCTTGAAACTGTTTTGATCTCGAATAATTTAATGTTGTAAACGTAGCGCCTTTTATAATACATTTGTAATATAATAATAAATCTTTTCCAAATTTTAAACACAGCTCATTTTTGTCATCATCATCAATGATCGATATTTTTCTCTGTACTAGATAATTGTTTGATGTTAAACATTCATCTTTTTGATTACCTTGAAATTCAGATATGAGAGAATATAATGATGATGAAGTGCAGTATGTATTAGCTAAAAATGAAGAATTTTTAATCAACTCTACATTATTTTCAATTTCACGTGGTAAATGTTTAGTGCCACTTGTTGTTGATGCAAGCCGACCTAATGTAAAAGGAAAAGATAAGATTTTTCTGAAATTAAAATTGTAATTACCGATTAGAGATTCGTAGTTGAATGTACTATAATTTGATAAGGGCCCATAATCTCTAACTGTGTCATGAAAATGAATAACTGCGTGAACTGTATTCACAGTATGGCGTATGCCATACAAATGATGAAACGTGTAAACGAATTTCTGTAATAAGACTTGCATCTCGATGAGTTTTGATGAAGTTATCTCTCTTGATTCACCTATATGTAGTGCAAATGATAGCAATTGTAAATGCTTAAAGTATATCGGTTTTAAATATTGTTTAAAAATTGGATATACTATGAGCAAGAGCACTCGTGATTCATTTGCTTTAAGTCTGTAATATTTCTTTATCGTTCTTGGTGCTCTAGTTGTTGTGCATGGAAAGCGAAATCGTTGTATATCACTTTCAATTTGATTTATATGTTGATGAATGGACCATTTCTGAGTTCGATATTTCGAATGAAACCATAGCTTCATCAGTCTTTTCTAAAAAGACTTGTATAGAATAAAACTTATGACATAAATTCTGAATAACAATCACAGCTGAAATGCACGCTTCCTAATACCTCAATTTCACTTATAGATTAAGTCTGAATTGAGAGTGAGTACTTACAAAAGCACCGTGATAAATGGTGTGCAGTGTGTCCACTAAGAACGAATATCCATGATCAAAGTAAGATAAAATTGTTAGATTGCATCTTCCAAGATAACCTAATCTTAAATTTAATTCATCTTCTTGTGTTAGATGATGACTACGATGTTTCGCTTTTGCTAGTTGATTAAGAGCTATTTCACATCGTGCTGATGAACGCAGTTCAATGCGATCATCTTCGTTCGTAGGAAAAACACGAATTTTGTGTGTATCTTTTCTTGTTTTTCTAACGGTTGAAGATGTTCGATCTTGTGTAATATGTTCCTTTGTGTTTGAAAGAGTAGTTTCGCCTAAAATGAACATCAATTTCATGTAATACGAACTTTTCTTAAAGCATCGAAAAACATGTGGTATTATACAGAACCAAACAGTTTTATGGACAAAAAACAAGATTTCCTGCATAGTTCTGGACTTAAAAAGGTTTCTGATTTGTCACAATTTTCTAAACCTTATTGGGTTTCGTAGAGAGAACAACGAAACACTTGGAAAAATATGCGTGGTCAATCAGAATTATTTTTAGTCACGCAGGATTTTTACGAAACCTTTTAAGAGTTTCTCATTCGTTTCAAAAATGGTTCGTCAGTCATACTAGTTTTTTCCATGGCACCGAACCATTTTTGAAACGAATGAGAAACTCTTAAAACGGTTTCGTAAAAACTTTGGATGGCTGAAAATAATTCTGATTGACGAAGCATACTTTTCTAAGTGTTTCGTTGTCCTCTTTACAAAACCCAATAAAACTTAGAGAGTTGTAACGAATTGGAAGCCATTTTTAGTCCATGGCACTCTTTGGTTCGGTATCATTCCATATGTTTTCCAGTGAGGTATCAACAGACATACCAGGCAGCTCACACCGACTACAGCCAAATTTCGCAATTGGTTCGGGTGAATTTTGCACTAAACTAGTTGCAGGCTTGTCATTACAAGTACCAATTAAATACATTTGGATCATTTTATAATTATTATTATACGCTTTCATTTGAAAAAGATGAGGCTTTTCTAATTCAACTAGCTGCTCAACAATTGGCTTTAATAATAATTGCATGATTGTACGGGTGGGCTTTTTATAACATGAACAGACTCCAGCAATGATGGAATTGTGAATTTTGAATCTTTCGGATCGCTTTATTTCATTGATTGTACATGTTATCACCCACAATGATTCTTCAGTATTATTTCCAATAGCAATACCATCAACATTCATTATAAAAGTCATTATGTTATTCATCTCGTTCATGTTAACTTCTCTTAACAACCTAGAATAAACCTGTCCATCATTAACATCACGCATAACATTAATTGATGGTTCCTTTTGCAATGAATAACACTTAATGTTTTCTTCACGACAAAATATTTGTTGCAACTGATGATGAACATTAAAATAAATATAAGTATATGGTTTAGTTTCATATTTTTCGTGATTATCACAATTATTATGAGTACAACGTACGTGGGATAATGAGATACGTTCACATTTTTGACAAATAATTGTCGGTGATGTAGCACTTGTTGGAGATGTGTTACCGTTAGTTGATTTACTAGTTGTATTAATTAATTTACGAACTCGATATATCGATGATGGTACATTTTTCACTTTCAATGAAATAAGTAATTTTCTAATATCATTTAAGCATTCGAATGTTAACTTATGCTTTGTTTTCAAAACTATTAAACAAACAGATATATCAATCTCATTATACTCTCTGTGAAACTGATCATGCAAAACTTCAGTTCTAAAATCAAAATAAAAATATCTTATTTAAAAATTTTCCTTCTGATAATACGGTAACGGAATTCAAACGTTTTTTCATCATGATATTCATGTAGTTGCAAAATTGTATTTAATTCATTTTCTCCTGTAAATGTTTCACTTAGATTTTCTTCTTCACTTGGATTTTCTTCTTCACTAGGATTTTCCTCTTCACTAGAATTTTCTTCTTCACTTGGATTTTCTTCATCTGTAGAATAAATAGTTTCTATCAGTTCATCATCAGTTTCTTCATTTAAAGCAAATTTCCTTTTTTCGATATTAGTTGGTTCTTCGTTGACCATTGTATCATAACAAATGTCATCATGGTCAAAAAGAATAGAACATTGATCTTGGTCATTATCCTTCTGAAAATTTTCCGTTTCCATTTGATCATGACCAGGGCGCTCTCGTTCATTTAAAAAATCGATATTATGCTCAGAGTTGTATTGACTTCTAATAAAAACAACAGTCTCAATGCCACAGTAAACATAAAAACATCAATAAATTAAGAAAAAAATTCTTACTGTCGATTAATTGACTCTCGATATTGATTTCTTCTTTTTTGATTTATTATCTGTCTGTTTTTGTGGTACCATTTTAATTTGGATGATTTTTGTGAAGACATCTAAACAAGAAAATTCAATCTTTTACTGGTAAAGCAACTGAGTATTCAACTTGAAAGAAATCAAGTATTGTCATTACAGAATAATTCATCAACCATGAACGCTGTAAATATATCATTAGTTTTAGAAATCTGTTTTACTTTTTGTTGACCATTCTACTCTATATATATAATCATCTCTCAAAGGTAGAATGTAGTATCTTATTTTTACACGAGAAAACTGGTTTTTCTGAAGAGAGAAGTAATGCTCTAAATCATATTGAAAATTTATTTATTCATTTTATATCAAGTGTGTTCATTTATTTTATTCTTTTATCAATAAGTTCATTAGAATAATATACATATATATATATATATACAAGAAGTATTATAACAGTAAATGTTATTAAAAAGAAAACCAATATAAAAATATAAAACAATAAGTTATTTAGTTATTGGAAAAATGTGATAGATAAGAAACTAACAGATAAGATAATCAGTTTTATATTATTGCTACTTAATATTCTGATACCATTTCATTCACCGCCACATCATCACGATCATCATTGTGCTCCACTACATCATCATGATTATCGTTTTGCTCTACTGCACCATGTGCATGTTGATCTTGTTTCATATTCGCACGTTCACCACGAATGAAATTTTGTAAACTGATTTTAATAGCTTTTCTATCCCATTTGAGACATCCGAATAGCTTTTCACCAGTCTAAGTGAAAAAAATTTGTTTTAGTTTTGAAAATCTTTTTATATAACAAACCCTGTATAGCTTCTATTTTACTGGTTGGAATGCTTGACCATGAAGCATTTCTGGCCAGATCATCAGCACATACGTATTGGAACATTTTTCGAGCTGTCGTTGCTGGTGGTTTTGAAAGATTTACACAATATTGTAATAAACTTGATGACATACTAAGCTTGGCTGATTCAGCTTCGAAATTGATCGTATGATTAGCTTTGCGCTGGATTGCATCATAAACAGTACGTATCCATTCACAAGTACTTTCATCTGTAGGAAGCACTACAAAAAACAGAAAGAAGCCAATATCAGTCAAAAGAGATCAAAACTGAGTGAAAAACTTCACAACTCACTCATTGATGCTCTAATTAGTTGATCATATTTTTTTTCCAATGATTGATATTTACTTTTCCAGCAGTCACGTTCTTTGGTTACTGTTGTCAGTTGAGAAGCCAATGATGATAATTGGTCCATTCGACTGCACTGTGAATTTGATTTTGTATTGGTGACATTTGTGTTTATGGATTTTGATAGTGCTGTAGGTGGTGTGATGACAATATTGTTAGTTGATGTTAATGAAGAAACGTCAAGTGCTGCATTCTGTTCGTGGTTTAACTGTACTGAATTATCGGTAGAAGGTGCAGTTATAGATGATGATGTAGAGGATGATAAGCAAAGATTAGATTTAGTGTGAGTATTATCAAGAGAAATCTTGAAATTTGTTACTTTTGAAACATTTCCATTTTTTTTTTGAACACCTTTTTTTTTGTTTGATTCTGTTAATGTCGTTGTGACTACTAGCGAAGGATCATCACTGGTATCAACAGCATCATGACTTGAATTTTTATGATAATCACGTTGATGTTGAATGATATTTAACTCTTCCAAACATTGTTCTTCTGAACCTAAAATATAAGGAAAAATTCAGCTCTAATTTTCAGCATATGTGCTCATCTACCTACCAATACAAAACACTAATGCAGAATTTGGTTGATTACCATTGCTTTCAATCAAAATACGTGAACCTATTTTTATTTTTACTTTTTCATTCAATTTAATTAATTCATTATATTCAACGACCAATAACTTCTTATTTAATGTTAGCTCAACAAGAACAAATTGATCCTCATTAACTTCTTCACATAGTAGTGCTGCACTTTGTTTTCGAGTTATTGGTCGAGTTTTTGTTGCATTAGGTTTACGTATGTGATTAGATGTACCACCACGTCGTACTGCTTTTTTTCACGATTCATTTTTTTATGATCAATCTACAAAACAATCAGAAAAATTTATCATAGTTTTTATATTAAATATATGAACAGATGACATATAGCTTAGTATAATTATTTATTTATACACAATATTACGGAATTCTTAAGTGAACTATTTCAAGAAGAAAAAAAGACATACAGCCTATATGTACAATGTTTTAAATGTCCTTGTAAAGTAATAGTATTTTTTTTAACGTCGACGACTACTTGAATAGGCAGTTTAGAAATGTTAGATGCTTTGTTTTGATCTCCAATGAAATTTTCAATGGCTAGTTTGACTGTTATTTTAACAATGCTTAGCAGACGAAATTTTAGCCACATAATCGTTTCACAGAAAAAAAAATTTTGAATGACAAAACTTTTTTTTCTATCAATTATAGTCTATGAGAAGTGAGACTTGCTTCTTGAGAAAGAACTATTGGATAGATGGCGCTAGGAAAGATGACTAATCATATACTTTTTAGATACATTTCAATTTTATTTCACATTTAGCAGTATATTCCCACACAGAGAAGCAAGAAGATATTTTAGAAGCTTACTTAGAAAATGAAAGAGCTGTATTAGTGTAGCCTTGTTTTTTTTTTTAAATTAGCAGGTTTTTTCCTTTTAGTTGGAATTAGATTTTTGTATGACAAGCTTTTCTATCTTTTTCTACGCCTCCTAGAGTCTTCGCTTATTTTATTCAATTCCACTTTTCATATTCGTTAACAGTATAATTGTTATTGACTTTTCTGCGATTACTATACTTTACTACATATTCTACTCTTTATCTGTCATAAGTTAGCATATTTTTTATTTTGTAGAAAAGTGAGAATAATCGCACATATATCTATCGAGACACCTGAAAATCAAAAAAATTCTATTAAATAAGGTAGTTAATATAGAAATGAGGCGACTTTTATCTATAGATTAAAGCATATAACTTTAGAAATCTGACTTCATTATTTTGAATAAAAGTCAAAACTATCACGTTCGTTTCATTAAAATATAGTCTTTGATCAGTTAATTTGAAATAGTTGAGTTTTTATATCTGTTACATGAGTAGAATTATGATTTTCTTGCTTTTCAAATAAAATTCATACAAGGGATGAATTGTTTTTGAGCGTTCAAATGCATTAGTAATTCGATCTTACAAATGATAGCAACTTAATTAGAACCTATGTTTGAGTAATTCTCACTGAATCATTCGAAAATTATCATATTTATAGATAATTTTACAAACATGATAAATACATTAAACTAATCAGCGCATCTATTGATTAAAAAATTTCTAATGACTTTACTTATGTTTCCAGTCTAAGAATAATTTTTTTTATAAATTACTTTATATTTGCATAAAAAAAGTACTTTTAGGCAGAGACAGAGGAAACATAAGTAAAGTCATTAAAAAATTCCCAATCAATAGATACACATTGATTAGTTGAATGTATTTATCATGTTCGTAAAATTATCTATAAATACGATAATTTTAGAATAATTCATTGAATATTTCGAATTAATTGTAGTCATTTTAATAAAAAAAAATCGCATTTAGATGCATTTTCAAGAAAGCATTAATCGATGATACATACGCGTTTTCTTTTAAAACGACGCGTTTAAATACGTTTTGTAACATGCATTTAAAATTCAGTGAAACTACGCAGCCTATAAAAAAACGCATTTGAATGCGTTTTTAAAACTGCGTTTAAAGTCTCTGAAAACCATGAAATCTTTAAAAAAACGCGTTGCAATCCGTTTTCAAAACTGCGTTTAAGTTCTAGCGAAAACATGTGACCTATAGAAAAACGCGTTGAAACGGAAGTCTTTACAATTTTTTTTTCGTGGGTATGCTGCGTCGTGGCAGCGGCGCGGCTAACTTATTAATAGTGGCGAGGCGCCAGCGGGGCGGCAAGATATCCTGTAATATCTATGCGGCGTGGCAGCACCAATTTTTCTGAAAACCTCCGCGTCGCATCAGCAACGCCGACACATTTTCTCAGAATCGCCGCGGCGCGGCAGCGGCGAGTTTTCAGCCGCGATGGACATCTCTGATATATATATTATCTCTCTATATGTAACTTTATATAATGACTCAAAGCCTAGGAAATACTCTTTATATATATGTATTATCACAAGATGTGCCGTAGTTAGATGAGCTTCTTAACAGTAGAATAATTTTTATTTTATGACTTTTCATCTTAGTACATATTCGACTCTTGAATTGAGTGTATCTACAGAGAAACCAATTACATATTCCATAGATCTGAATTGCTTGAAGCATTATTCAGATGAATTCTTATAAGAATTCAATGTTATTATCGTTATGTAACAAATTACTTAATAAACTTAATTTTGATCTAAAAGAATCTACATGAAATTGTAAATTTTCTTGAGTGTTTCAAATTCTGTTAAAAAAGGCCTTTTAACGGTTTCTTTAACATCTCAAAATGCATCAAGGTTTTTTAGATTTACGTATTTCTACTCTTTTTAGCGCGAATCTCACTAGTGATACCATGTTCAAAGGCTAAAACACGTATTTTTCTAAACGACTTGATTATGTTCAATAATCGATTGTTGTTTTGTTTCACTACTTTTAAAGCAGTTCAACTTGTTTAAACAAATTCGTCCTTTGACGTTAATGATAATGCAAAACCCTTAATCCGATTACTTATATTGATATGAACATATCTGATGTGAAAAATATTATTTATAATCGCTTTAATCTCTTTGAAAGATAGAAAGTAAAATTCTTATACAAGTTCGACTACTCTGTCTTTTATGTGTGTACAAGTTGAGGTCTTGTTTTATTGTTTATTCGATTAGCTCGTCTATATGTTATTTTTCTCAAAGACGAGCATGTGATTCAGACCTATGCGGAGGGTGAGTGTGTGCTAAGTGAGTCAAGAGAAGAGTTGCACCTAGAGTCTCAGCTTTCAGTTTGAAATAGCGAAATGGACGTGTGACAAATAATGAAATAATTTCATTCATCGTATTACCATTACGATAAAGCTCATTCTTTTATTATTTTCAAATCTCCATGAATACCTGTTCAGGTTACTATACATGTGTCAGCAAACATATAAACATAGTCACAAACTGATTTTATTTCATATGACCTTCTATACAACCGAAAGAACATTGTTCTCAGTAGAAGTCGTCAGCTTCCAAAGATTTGTGTAGAGTTCTATAACGTTTACTTAATTTTGCATCTATGCAAATCTTGTAATGATCTTGCTTCGATCCTAACAGAATCTTTCTTGGAAGAACTTGATATAACTGTCCATGAGCCTAATATAACTTTGCCTACATTCCCTATACGAACATTTTAGGAGCCTTTTGACAGATTTGCAGTTATACTGCAGAAAATCATATGATCAAGAACGTCCCGAAAAATGTAAAGCGTCTTGAAACATATCTTACTAGATTCTTGCATTCTCCCAAATCCACACTGATTACGATGCATAATTGTTTTTCAAGATTGCAAAATCCTCATTCATGAGATTCTCCTAACAGGTTCCAGACAGACCCTTCTGAACACATTCAGCGTCGAAGTCTGACAGAGTTCATTATTTGATTAGTTAAATCGATGCTTGGAGTTTATAGCAATTCGTCAAGGATTTAAGCATGCTAGTTTAGTTTCTACAATGCTGAAAAGATTCTACATTCACGATTACGAATGAAATCCTCAAATTCCTGTATTTTTCTATTTAGAACAATTGAACAAGACCATTTTGTATGAACGAACAATGTGTAATGAAACAATTGAACGTTTGACTAATGAAATTGCCCAGATTCAAAGACGGAAAAGTAAGATAAATATTATGCTGGTTTGAGGCATTGTATGAGAGTCACAAGCTATTTTGCAGAATCGAAAATCTCAGACCTACCTGAACACCTTATCACCTTCTTCCTTTCTAGACAAAAAAATAAATCTTCAGATTTTCGAGAGCTTTTTTTAAACGATGGGCAGGTTTGTTAACTAAATTGACCGAAATAGTTTGAACAGTTGACATTGAGAAAAGATTTTGATGATCAACTTAATTAAATACAAGTTTGTAGTGAATTGAATTACGCATCTATCAAAAATAAATTCCTAATATTATGTTTTCTTTAAATTGAGATGCATGTAAAACACAAAGTGGTGCAATTTTTCGTGACATCCGGTAGGATCTTATGAAATCGTCTGAAACTGGTTTGTTCGATAATTTAATAATAACTCTGTAGAACTCTTTCTACCTATCCAATTAAGAACCACACATTCTAAATTACACATAAAACTGACATATCTTAATTTTTTTCTATGCAGACACCTAATAAAATCAACATTGATCTACTTATAAGGGAACTACCCCAACTGATTTCGAGCTTTGGACTTCATTTTTTGGCTGCAGATAAGCCTTAGTGAGACTAAGAAAATCCTAGAAGCATTCGTGCTTATAGGCTCCTAGTCCAAAGTTATAACCATTTTACTGAATTTTTAGTCTGAGGCACGGTATCCACTGCAAAGTCAAATGACGGTATTTGGATTTGATATTCTGTCCATAAGCAGGTCTAATGATTCCTAGTATCTAGCAAAATTTTCAATCAAAACGGATACTTCCTTCTTGAGACATTCAATATGCAGTACAGCTCTATTATTGTAACTGGTCTGTTATAAGCGGACATTTTTTGAAAATTGAATATTTCAAGAAGGAAGTATCCGTTTTGATTGAAAATTTTGCTAGATACTAGGAGTAATTAGACCTGCTTATGGACAGAATATCAGATCCAGATACCGTCATTTGACTTTGCAGTGGATACCGTGCCTCAGACTAAAAATTCAGTAAAATGGCTATAACTTTGGATCAGCAGCCCATAAGCATGAATGCTTCTAGGATTTCCTTAGCCTCACTAAGACTTACCCACAGTCAAAAAATGAAGCCCAAACCTCGGAATCAGTTGGGGTAGTTCCCTCATCAGTATCACCCATGTAGAATGTATCAGGTTCCAAAGATGCACTTGCAGTCCTGTCAAATTTACTGAGATTTGCATGCATACAAATCTTCTTATGATCTTGACAAGATCGCATCAGGGTGTGGATATCGGTATGAGTGTGAGTCCTTCCGTAATCCACATCTACACCCAAAACTCTACACCCTTGCAAAATCGATTTCATCTATTTGACTGATATTTAAATAGTAGATAGATACATCTGAGTTAGGAATAAACTGAAAGCTTCAGCTCGAACGAATGAGAAATTCAAGAGATATCGATGTTGCAAGGATAGCTATTGTGCTAAACGAGAAGCATCTTTTTTTGTAATAGTTTCCAGTGAAGTTTCATTCTCTAAACCACAATAAGAGTTGCAGAAGAGATTTTTTTCCATAGATGCTATCAATGATAGACTATCGTTTCATGCTAATGAAAGTACCTTATCATCTAATATTTTTGGTTCGGTTTCATATGCTATTTCCAAAAGGTGTGGCCTCGGGAATACCGTCAGCTAGTCGGACCAATGTCATAGAATTGTTTGACAGTAGTCTCATTTCAAAGAGCACATGAAAATGCACTGAATAGCTTTTTCAAAAACTTAGCATGTTGAAATTTGGTATTAAACGAGTTCTGAATGTTAATGTGTTTTTACCCGCGTATCGTCTTTTTTCGAATCCCTTCTAGAATATTGCAGTCGTCCCCATCAAGAACATCGAAAAACTTGAATTTCAAGATTAAACTTTGTACACATAAAGATCACAATAAGAAAAGTTTATAGTGGAAATATCAGACGGTATGATTGCTCCTTTACAGAAAATGTACAGTGAAAAACTAGGCAAAAAGAATGGCCTACAGTAGCTATCCTTGGAACATCGATACCTCTTGAATGTCTCAGTCGCTCGAGCTGAAACTTTTAGTTTATTCCTAACTCAGATGTATCTATCTACTAAATAAATATCAGCCAAATCGATGAGATCGATTTTGCAACCTTATGCTGGAGGTGGTCGTTACTTAACTGAAATTGCTCCTATAGAGAAGGATTTTTTCAGCTCGCATGGAATCAGAATAGCTTCACATGATTCAGATTTGTTCAGAGTGGCTCAGAATGATTCAAGGTGGCGCGGAGTAGGTTAGGGTGAGTCAGAATGGAAGGAGTGGACAAGAAAAAAGTATTCACTACTTGTAATTGTAACTTTTGTTTCGAAATGGTTCGGAGTGGGATTCAATAAACTCATAATTCCAAGCTCTATCTATTTGTATAAATGCCTAGTGAAAAGTGTAACGAAAAATAGATATAAATATACATAGGATATGTATATATATATATATATATATATGTTTCGTTATTGACAAATGGTGAGGCACATTAAATGTCTTTAATCCCATTGTGAGCATGATGTTTATTCGACAGTGCACTACATCCAAATGTAACTATTACACATACAACATGAACTTATATATGAGAGAGATGGAAGAGAAGAGAGAAAAGAGATAGCACAATAAAAGAGAGAGAAGGGAAAGAGGAAAGATATAAAAGTGCATTACGCAATATTTAATCAACCACTAGTTGATCTTGGAATGATATTCATCTGCTTATGTAAATCATACTGATCTAATCATCTAGAGACAGTATGCTTGTTAATATCGTATGACGTAATCTTGATTGATGTGATTAGAAGAGATGGCATGTCTCTTGGCACATGAACAGAGATAGAGGAACATTAGAGAAAGAACACATAGGCGAGAGCAGAATATATAATTTACGAGGGAACAATGATATAAAGTTAGAACCGCATTACGACAGAAAGAGAACACAGTTCCATCATGTATAGATAAACGTAAGAGCAACACGATTGTGAGCACTACGTATCATTGATTGTACAAGAGCACCTTGAAAAAGTAAAGATATCATATAGTATAATATGCCTAATGGCACAAAAAGATGTTCGGCGTGGATTAGAGTAAATCAGAGCGTAAATTACTAATACCGCGTCATGACAATGTTAGAAAGAAAGAGATAAAGTGCAAAGGATGTCACCATCTAACAATTCGGTTCAAAAATGAGAAGATAGTAGAGCGAGTGTATTGTAAAAGTATACACATTCACATAGACGAGCAAGGAAAAGACAACATGCATAAGTTAAAATATAAGAAGCGATTCTTTTCTTCTTCTTTTCTTAATTCTTCCGAGAAAGAACAAGCAAAGAGTGTATGTGAGATTCAGACGGAAGAAAAAAATACAGTTACTATTTAATTCAAAAATAAATAAACAATTCTGAAAAAGTAAAATTCAATGAGCAAAAACTAACTGATAAAAGATATAATGAGCAAATCTTCAAATGGAACGGGCAATTGCCCATTTGCCTCCCCCTTAATTACGCCACTGTTTTAGACGATGAAACAGACCTAAAAATTGATGAAAATGTTCATTTTAATCAATGAATTTGAAATACATCAATGTTTTGTCCGTTTCATCATTTTAATACCTTTTTTTCGATTTTAGAACTCCATGGGTTACATGTGTATTTCTTACGAGTTTATTCTCGTTAAAATCTCAATGTATTTTTTTCTGTTGTTCTTCTGACTGGGATGAAATATTAAAAAGAAAAAAAACAATAATCTAATTTAATTTATAATTTAATTAACTATAAATTGAGAGAAAACAATGATAATTTATATCTATTTCAAATTCAGAGAAAAATGACACCCCTAATCAGGATCGTCCTTCGAACAGTCTAATAATATTTCATCTGTGTCCTCTGTGCAAATCTTTTGAGAAGAGATTTTCATTCAAAATCTAGAAAATCATCGCATCAGGAATTCAGGCAGAACTACATGAAAAGCATTCTGACAAATATAAGATACTGATAGAATCTTCTTAGAATATTTTTTCAATTGTGAGTTCAGAAAGAGAGGTTCATTATTTTACTCTGGAAATTTTTGAAAGCTTGATCCGTACTAATACTTATTATGATAATTTCATCGCTCTTTCTTGGAAAACCTCTTTACACCAATCTAAAAGTGCTGTTTTCATATACCGCGAAGATTCTGCTTTTTAGAATCTAACTGATCCTTGAACACACACAAGTTGTCATAGATCTTGCCAGAGTCTCTTAAGGAGAGTGAACAAGATTCAGACTTTTGTGGGAAGTGACAGAACTCTAAAAATCAGTACTAAGTCCTTTTTTCATAGGAACCTAGGAAGAGTCTCCAAAATTTATATGTGCCGCAAAACTAGTCTCGAAAGTTTTAACGAATTCCTTTCGAAGAAGCCAAATGTCTCCTTCATAGCTCTTTCCGCCGCGAGAGAGGGAGATTTCTTTGATAACGATGATTCGTTTTCTTTTTCGTTAATTTTAGTAATACTCAATATTCCAGTCGATGCCCGATGGACACAGAATGGGACGATCGTTGCTGGAGGTAATGGAGAGGGCAGTGCCACAAATCAACTCTCGCATCCTCTTGCTCTGTTTGTTGATGATGATCAAACGATGTTCATCGCTGACTTCTACAATGCTCGTATCATCCAATGGAAGATGGGCGATACGAATGGACAAGTGGCAGCTGGTGGCAATGGGCCAGGAAATCAATTGAATCAACTGAATGCTCCAACCGATATGTTTATTGATAAAGAAACGGATAGTCTCATTGTTTGTGATCGAGGCAATCATCGAGTCGTAAGATGGTCTCTTCGTAGTGGCGCAAGTCAAGGAGAAATTCTCCTAGACGATATTGCTTGTTGGGGATTGACCATGGATGATCGGAGAAATCTCTACATCTCTGACGAAGAAAAGTATGAAGTAAGACGATATCAAATAGGAGATAACAATGGAACTCTTGTTGCCGGTGGTAATGGTTACGGTGCTGTTCTCAATCAAGTCAGCTGGCCGACTCACATCTTTGTCGATCAAGATCAGACTGTTTACGTATCAGACAACTGGAATCATCGTGTTATGAAATGGAATAAAGGTGCGACAGAAGGAATTGTCGTCGCTGGGGGTCAAGGTCAAGGAACTGCTCTGACACAATTGTCGGTTCCTCGAGGACTATGCGTCGATACATTGGGTACCATCTATGTGGCAGAATGGGGGAATAATCGAGTAACGCGTTGGCCTCAAGGAGCAACACAGGGCACTGTCATTGTGGGTGGAAATGGTACGTTGAATGAACCCGGGGGCTTGTCCTTCGATCTTTATGGCAATCTCTATGTCGCGAATGAAAGAAGCCATTGTGTTCAACGATTTTCAATCAAATAGATTCAAAATGATGGATTATTATTATTTTCTTTCCTTTCCTTGAAATAAATAACATTGAATTGATCAAATG
>CAJNSZ010002285.1:0-16508 GCA_905329745.1 Rotaria sp. Silwood2
ACATGAACTCGAAACTAAAGAATGCGCATTAATTATATAAATTACTTCGTTTTTGATGATACGAAACTTATCATTTTCAGTTTTTGTTAGTCTTTTTTGCTTTTAAATACAAGTCTTTTGCGCTCACAAAATTTGATAGGATCGACATAGTTGAGTCTAATAGTGCCACACAAACTCTCATAGCTAAATCGATACAGATGCATATGAATCTTATTGCAAGATTGGATTTGTAGAAACAAAATTTGGCACAACTTTTACCCTGCTTTAAAACCGGAGAATTAAGACAAAACAGCGAGAGCATGTAGAGTGAATTCATATAGCACACACCATCATTACCTTTATCACTCACGCATTGGCTGAGACACATATAGCTGACTGCAGTTTTGTACGCTGTTTTCAATGATGAAACTTCCGGCCTTATCTTTTACGGAAATAAGGTTACACTCAACTATTTTCCTAGTGGAAAAACCACTTATCCAGCCAAAAGAGCCGTTTTGCTGAGTTTCGTACATCTAGAGAACACGTTGTAAACCCTTCATTTTCGTTTTAACTCAATGAAATAGATGAGTTCTATATAAATCAGTCGAAAAACTTATGCCCACTAAGGGTATGGGCGGCGCAAACTTAATTTTTTAGGGGAAGCAATAAGTTTTAGAATGAGGCTATATCTCCCCTCCAAGTCGTAGTTCAAAGCTCGGCAGTAAAAGTTTTTTTCGAAATTAATTTGTCAAAGGCATAGTATCTGAAGCCTGTGTATTAATTTATTTGACAGTATATTGAGATCTATCCCCTCCGAAAAAGTCAATTTTTGTCAAAAACACGAAAACTGGGATCAATGCATGCGGAGATAGCCCGCGTTTTGCTCTTTCGGTAACAACATGATTTTTAAATCGACATCCCGTTTTGAGGCAAAATTTTTGATCAATTTTATCATCCAGTTCTTAAAAAACAGGATTTTTCAGAAAAAACCGGAAAATGTCTTTCGTTTTTTTTCTCAGATTATACTTATTCAAACGAGCAACACAAATTTCTTTATCCAGGCTCACTCAATATATTTATTTATTTTTTTTTGTTTGAAAGAGCACGTCAAAATGAAGGGCACCACAGAGTCGTTTTTTAGTTAAGTTTTGTTTTTTATTATATATACAAACACTTATGTAAATGGCGCCCCTTTTTAGAGAGTTTTTCTAATTATTGAACTTGTGATCTCTCTTCTCTGCTTAAAAAGTAAGAATTTTAAAAAAAGGACTCTATGGCGCCCTACGTCCTGACATGCTCTTTCAAACAAAAAAGAATTTTAATCTGTTGAAAGAGCTCGAACAGAGAAAAATGGGTTGCGAAATGAGCTATCGTTGCCCTTGTGTGGTTCGTATCTCTATCAAACATTATGATATAAGGCTGAAAGTTTTACAATAGCGTCTCCAGTTAAGTCTCAACGTGATCCGAAAATTTCAGACCATTTGAATGTACTTGGCCCTGGAATCGATTTTTGAAGAGAGAGACCTTAAACGTTTGAGGGTAGTGTAACGTTTCTATTGAGAACAGATGTGTTCAGAGCGAGTTAGCAAAACTCGACATTTTTTTGTTATTACCTTCCGCTCACCAGCCATTTGGTTTTCGAGTTGATACTCATGTAAAAGACTGCCACTATAACATCTATTCCTTCTTGATGAAATTGTAAACATAAGAATCAATTGAAAATATTGCGGTCTTCTCACTGAAACTGTTTATTTAACTATTTATATTAGCAGCTAGTTGATCTCTTTATGAGTCCGTATACGGTGATTATGGATGAAAGCAGAAAGAAGTACAAATTTAAGTTACTTGATAATCAAAAGTTCAGAAAACATGGAGAAATAACATACGAATGAAACATGAACAATTTGGGGAAGCAATAAACTTGTATTGCTTCCCCAAATTCTTTTTAGGGGAAGTGATTGCTAACTCGTTGCTTGCTGGTGTGCCGTCCATGACTAAGGGTGAGAGTGAATTCGATTATTATTGTGAAATCAAAAGAGAAAGCAAGTCTGTGAATCTTTAAAAGTTTATTCTCCATTATCTCACTTGTTCAAAGAAATGATCTGTTCATTCAAATTAGCTTGAACATCCACAGTAGACATGCTCTATCTAATACGAAAGATTAGACGGAAAGGATCACACAACTAGGACAAGAATGGAACCTATATTTTCCAATAACCGTTTGGCTGCTTTACCAGTTAAGGTACCTAACGTCTCTTTACCACTTCCATAAGAATTGCATATTGAGATGCGTGGGTGTGGGTATCAGTCCTCTCTTGTCCAATACCCACACCCTATATTAATCGATATAATGCAGAGAGAAATAACAAGAGAACTATTTATAACCAAGCAAGAAGCAAGTCACATCAGATTTGATTTAATGATCACTTATTCTCATAAAGATGCTGTATACTCTAAAAAATAATTTATATATCTTCAAAAAAAAACTGGAACAAATGCACGCATATGACTTTAGAGAAAATACATGTCCTGCACTATAGCTGAACGTCTATACGAGACTTATGAATAACCATTAATTATCGTTGATTTCTATTCCCATGGATGTAAATGAAACTTGAGTTGTCTAGCAGAATCCACCAATGAAAATAAACTGAAGTAAGGAATAATCACATTATGAATAAAATCAAACTATTGGCCCATTGGACGTTTAAGAAATTTTGCTAGCGACCACCTTTACTTTGATTCAACAGAATATGACTTTTAAAGAGTCCTAATGACGCGCATAAAATAGTTAGAGTGGTATTCTCGATGAATATTTGCCTTGGCGTGGGTAGGGTGTGTGGGTGGGTGTGGATGTAAGTGAGGATAAACAGAAGAAAAACTCACACCCACAATCAGACCTTCCTTGATAATCGAAATAGTTATGCATTTGTACTACACTTTTTTTTCCCTAAAAAGTTCATTCATTCTATTCGTCAATGACAGTCATAATAATGAGCATATATATTCAATTCATATTTTCATAAGAGGATAATGCATAGTTTGAAACAAGTATGAATCATTCGAATTTCCATTTTCTTGATCTACCAAATGAGATATTACTTATTAATTATATTGAAAAAAAACTTGACAATATTTATGTTTTATATTAATTAATGGGTGTTTTCAATGAACAATTTGACATTCTATTGCAAGAGAGTGTTTTCACTAACACTCTCAATTTAGTTATAAGATCATCAACTGATAATGATATTTGTTCACTTGATGATCCAGTACTTGATCGATTATCTACTGATATATTACCAAGAATTCATCATAATGTGAAAAATCTTATCCTCGAACCTATGTCTATGGAACGTATTCTTCTTGCTGACAATTATACAAATTTAACTTCTCTAAAATTGTTTAATTTTCGACATAAGATCGTTTCTTCTTATTTTACAGAAGGAAAACAATCAAAATATAGTAGCATTAAAAAGAAAACAATACGCTTTATCTGATTGTTTTTATTTTTTATTTTTTATTTAGGAAATCAATCTTTCAACATATTTTCAAATATCAAATAACAGAATTTATTATTGAAAATAATAATAACAAAAATATTGAAATATCTTTACTTTTTTTGAAAATCTAAAACATTTAAGCATTATTGGAACGTCCATTATTGATTATCCACCTTTGTCAGTTTATAATTTACCATCAACTACTTTTTTCTCTTCGATTCTTACAAAATTATGTATCAATGTATTTAGTATAGATGATTGTATTTATTTACTTGATGATCGTCTTAAACAATAATTACATTCAATGTTCGAATTTTTGATATCAACAGTAATTCATCGATTTTTCACAAGACTATAAGTTTATATTTTATAATTTTTTTCAATCAAATGGCTAATATCAATCATAAACTTGAGCTAATCAATTATTTAATGTACCGTTTGTCTGCTATAAAAGTAAATAGAGTGTATCAGTGATTTCTTTTAAGGAAATTATTAATACCAATTATAGATTTTTCCTGTAAGTTTAAGTTGTTTGAGAAACAATTCCTATTTAATATAATTAACTATTTAATTCAATGGTTGAAAAAGACTATTTTTTTAAAGAGATATAAACATAACAAAGATTTTATGTTTATTATCTTTTCAATTATCAACTTTTGTGAAACACAATCCAAAAAGGAGTATTAGAGTTTATAGGGGTAGAAATGTGCACCCTCTTCCTCTACAGATCGTGACAGATGGCCTCCTGAGACCATCACAGATCATATATGAGTAGCATGTCATAAGAACATCTGAACTACTTAAAATTATTGCAGTTCTAAAGGATTAAATAAACTATGATGAAGAAATGTATCCTAAAAGAAATCGAATGAAAGAAATTTCACGTAATTCACAATAATAATCACAACGTGCTTCACATTTTAATCTTACAAGGATTGCAATAACAGATTTATATTTAGTTTATAATAAATAAAGATATGAATAAGATTAAAGTTTAGAAAAGTAAACTGATTGTTTTACATATCATTACGAAAAAATATGTACTTGAATGAATATAAGAAATATTCAGACAATTAAAAATGAATAATATTGTGTTTGATCGATATTTCATGTGCATTTCTTTTTTTTATAGTTAGTTGATAGATTTTATTTCTAAACATATATTTATTTTCTAAGATGATCTACCTAATTTAAAATGTTTCTCATTAATATGTTATCATGAAACTGAAGCATATGACACTCGAGTGATACCTTTACTTCGTTGAATGTCACATTTGGAAAAATTAACATTGTATGTACGTTCCTATCATCGAGCTACCATTTATTGATGATACTCATCTTCATAAGGAAATTCTTAATTATATGCAACGACTTCATACACATTCAGATTTTTTATTAGTACAGAAATTGAAATCAATGATTCAACTCATCATATATCGGAGAATGATATTCAATGAACTTTTACAAATATAGGTTATCATCAAAAGGTTTGCAATATATATTATTTTGGTATTCGCAAAGTGATATGTAGTGTCTTTACGGTTCCGTTCGTATTTGATTATCTCAAAAAGATAACCAATAAGTTTCAAACTATGATATTCAATTATGTTACTTATCTCATGGTGATTGACACGATTCCATTTAAATACGAATTCTTCATTCGAATTTCTAAAGCGTTTTCATTGTTGAAGCATTTTTCTATTGTCAATATATTGTCACCGTTATTCGATTTTGGTAGTCAAAAAGCTGAAAAGATTCCATCTTACTCACTTATTGAATATTCTCATCTTATGTCACTTGACATTATGGATGTTGATAATTATTATATTGAACAATTTTTACTTAGTACAAAGACACATGCAACTCAGCTAACTGCAATACAAGTACGTTATCATCAATTGAGGACTATAACAGAGAACTTTACAAGAAATACAACAAGGCGCAACTGTGCTAATATAAAACGATTAATTTTTTGAAGAAGCAATTGTCTATCCCTAAGAATTGACTCTTTATTTTCCTTTCTTGTAGATTCTATTTTGTTCTAATTATATCAATAACAATGTTCGTATTGTTTTCTGATATTTAGGAGATAAATAAATATCAATTGTTAGCTATCGCTTTATGTATTAAGATTAATTCTTGTAAGTGAAATTCTATTATTTAATTACATCTCTATAACAATAATTGATTCTTATCAACATTTTAGATTTTGTCAGACAAAAGAATCAGATTGTTTGTTACTCTCAATGATAGTTTTTGAGTTTTAATCCGTTTTTGGTTCAATATATTTTTATAAGTGAGGGTGGGTGTGGTTCTTCTCTTCATTCACACCCACCCACCCCCAAAACAAAAGTTGAGACTCTCATACTCCCCTCGTCAGTTTTATCAAGCATGATATGCCTCTTTGTGGATGATTAACTACGAATTCTGTAAGCGAATTTAAATTGAGCATCTGCAGTATAATCCGAACGTTAATTATCTTAGATTAACCGAAATTTTCTACACTCAAAATCATCTTTGACTCAAGAACTTTTATGAGACATAGAATCCATTTGCTATAATTCACTTAGAGCAGAGGTTTAAATCTGCTTTAAATTTTCATACTCACATATTATAAACATGACATTCTACTTTTAGAAAAGATTTGATAGGAAACTTTGCCATGATTGACAAAATTATGTTTGACTTAGGGTGAAAGTTGTCTCGATTCATGTCGAAAAAAAGATAATAGCAAGTATGAGTCCTTAAACAAACAGTGATTCTAACGTATTCATCTGACTTGTCATACATTTTTCTTGTTCTTCAATTTTACTTTGTCATAAAAACGAAGCAAATGTCAGACTTACTACGCCCGATTCTTGTATGGGCATGTAGTGCTTTCTTCTGTTTTATCATTCTTTTTTGGAACTCAACTCAAATCGTTGCCTATCCTGACCGTTGTCATGGTATGAATTGTTTGTTTGTTTGTTCAATAGGAAAATATTTAATGTGAAATATCTAGGTCATGATATAACTCGAGGGATTTTCTTCGACGGATGGTATTACAAATTGGTATTTAACGAAAATTCAAATAAGACAATTACAATTATACCTGGTGTCTGTATGAATGATGATAATCGACACGCATTTCTTTTAGCTACTTATGATAATACTTCGCATTATTTTCGATTCCCATTTGAAAACTTTTCTTCAGCATCATCTTCGAATGAATTTTGTGTCATGATTAATTGTGATAGAAAATAGAATATTTTCTCATCGCAAACAGTAATTGTAGATGTTGAATCGAAAGATGAAGATAATGCAACAGAACGATTGAAACTCAATCTAATCATAACTTCCCATGTGCCACTGCCAGATTTATCAAGGATAGCACCTGGTACAATGGGCCCATTCTCGTGGATACCTATACTGTAATGTTATCATCATGTGCACAGCATGCAACATGATATTCATGGACCGGTTAAGATTGGAGACTAGGAATAGACGAATGTTTCGGGTGTGGGTTACACAAAAAAAGAATGGGGAAGTTCATTTCCGTCAGCATGGATATGGGGTCAAGCAAATCAATGGATGAATGCAACATCGACTAGTCTTTTTTTTTTTCATTTGCATCCGTTTCATGGTATTTTGGACTTGAATTACCCGAATTTCTTATTGAATTCGAATATAATCATCAATTCTATCCATTATTCATGATTTCTTGGTAAAT
Organism: Rotaria sp. Silwood2; assembly: GCA_905329745.1. Classification (NCBI taxonomy): domain Eukaryota; kingdom Metazoa; phylum Rotifera; class Eurotatoria; order Philodinida; family Philodinidae; genus Rotaria; species Rotaria sp. Silwood2. The sequence goes on from CAJNSZ010002285.1 coordinate 7,192, forward strand.
AATTCTAAAAAATATATTTCATTTACTGTTTATGATATTCTATTTCAGAATAAACTTGTGGTTACTATCAATTCAACCGATGCAAACGATGCATTGTTGCTCTATGGGCCCCGGCACGGTCGAATGGAAAAGTTTGTTAAAGAATTTCTTAGCGATAGTATCCTTTTTAATAGTCAACTCTCACAATTGATCTACACAAATACGAATGACCAACTTGTTCAAAAAAGTTATCTAGAATCTATTGTATTCGAAGCACGCGTTCAACATGTGGCTTTTGAAATGAACGGTGATATAAATAATTTAATTGAAAAATGTCATTTGATATACGATCATTTATATTCATGGTTATTTCCGTTCAATCGAACTTTTATCAAACATTTCAAAATGCTGATAATGACATTATTGATGGTCTCGGCATGTATATTTCATCGAAGATCGAAATCAGTAGTAATCAACTGATTGTTTTGTCTCGAAGCTAAAGTTTTAAATAAAGAACTAGATTAAGAAAATGATGAAGCTGAATTAACTGCAAAACTTCTCACTACATAGTTTCGTTTGATATTTTCGCAAAATTTAGAAAAAATCATTGATGTGAGTGAAGTAAAATCAGCTCGATAGTCTCTCACTCTCTGTTGAACGCCACCGAAAAATGAGCATTTGTCTTCGCTTTGTAAAAATGCATTTTTTTTTAATTCTAGACTTCGTCATATATTCGTTTCGTTCGATAAATGCTGATCAAGTGACGGAATGCTATTCGTTTTGAATGATAGAGAAACTTAAATTCCGATTTTGCCTTATTTTTCTCACATATAACCTGAAGACTTTGGCATTGAAAAGAGTTGAGATAGAAACTACGGTTTCCATTTATTCGCATATAATCCGCTTTATGATTTCTCTGGGAAACGATGATAAAAAAAAGAACACGCCATTTCTCAGAGAAACTAAAAGTACGGCTAAATCTAAAAAAAAAACATATTTCATTGATATAAGTTATTTCTCTATGTCCTTTTTATACGTCTAAATACGCACGATTTCATCTATAGATAAAAATGTGTACGGCTTAATCTTGTACGGGGTGTGGGTGAGTATGGATGTGGGTGTGGGGTGTGGGTGTAGTATGGCCAAAAAAAGTGAGCTCCAAACTGTGTAAATTTCAAATTAGGAGCTAAGCTAAGAAACCACCTGGGATGCTAGATACATCACTTGAGATGCTAGTAGCACTACCTGGAATATTAGTATCAGTACCTGGGATGCTAGCATCAGTACCTGGAATGCTAGTAGCAGTACCTGGGATGATAGTAGCATCGCTTGGGACACTAGTAGATTCCCAGATGATGCCTCCTGCATCCCAGATGATGCCTCCTGCATCCCAGATGATGCTACTAGCATCACAGGCGATGCTACTAGCATATTAGGTGATGCCACTAGCATCCCAGGTAATCCTACTACCGCCCCAGGTGATGCCTATAGCATCCCAGGTGGTTCCTTAACTGAGCTCCAAGTTTGCAGTTTACGCAGTTTGGATCTCACTTTTTTTGACCATCCCACATCCACACCATTACCCACCCATACCCCGTACAAGATTACGCCGTATAGATTAAGCCGTATAAGATTAAGCTGTATAAGATTAAGCGGTGTAGATTGAGAAGCATAGAAAAGGACTAGCAGAACATCTTAGAAAAGAATGTACTTTGTTTATGTACGAAAAAGGGTGAATTGAATGAAGAATGTAGAGCATATGTTTGTGCGGGTGTTGTCGAAGTCAATTTCTGAAGATCGAAATTCGTTCTCCCGCAGATGTGTTGAATTTTTTTCGAACTTACGCCGTACATGCAAGTTGATCGCGAAGGTGTACGAGTTTTTTTTTATCGTTTCCGATAGAAACGATAAACCAGATGGACTCTTTATTCGAATCAATTCTCTGATTTAACCACAGCACATTTCAATCCGTCTACAAGCTCGCTCATGAAAAACTATTAATGAAAAAGAACGGTTAAGAACATGTCCTTGAAAAGCATGAAACGCATTTTACTGGCTAAGAATGCGTTTTATTGTAATAAGAAACGTGTTATTTTTTTATGAAAGTTTTTCCATAGGCATTGATCTACACATGCTTTTCTGCCCTTGTGAAGTTTGAGCGCCGATGGGAATCTATACAAGAGGTAAAGTAAAGGGTGTGGGTGTGAGTGTGAGCGATGGAGTGTGGCTGTGGGTGAGATTGTGGCTCTAGTAAAGAGAAGACCCACACTGATACGCACACATCCACACCAAACACCAGATGCGTTTCAAAGCACTTATTGAAAGAAGAAAATGTGTTTGCCACACACTTTCAACTATGTTCTACAACATGAAATAATGATTTTTTAAGATATCGATTTTGAACTACCGCTCATTGAGGTGACGTGTTACACATACAAGCTGATATATAGAAATCTACAAGTAACTCTATGAAGAAATTATATTATTTGCACAATAATGAAAATAATTTGTTTTTTTTTTGCCAATTTTATTATCGAATTCGAACATTTCATTATCTTTACAATATACAACATTAAAAAGCTCGTGGTGAATGAAAATCGTATCGAGAAGTATCAATTGGTGGTCTTGGATTAGTCGCTTGTTTTTCATGCATGTACGAATACGAATAATTAAAACGAGACGATTCCCGAGGTCTATCAAGCCACTCTGTAATACATATCACTTGACGATATCGTGGTGGTATACAATCATGAATTCTATCAGAAAAATCAAGATGACGAGAATGTTGAACATTTCTTGCATTTTGAATATCCATGTCAACATTTAGGTAATCTTTTATCGATAAATTCTCGACGATAAATACATTTAATCCTGATTTACCTGATGTTGAATAAAAGATAGCGTCTCTACCCTTGAAAAAATAAATTTATTTCTAAATTCAATATGTTTACAAGACACATAAACATACAGACCTGTTTCTTTTTGGAATCTTTTATAACGGCTGAAATTAAGCAATCAGTGAGAAATGTTGGTGGTTTATGCTTCACAGTTAAACTCAATTGAACACGTGAATGTATGACAACAGTAAAATTTCTATTTCCTTTATCATTTTGCCAGAAACTAATTGAGAAAGGTACAAGTACATAATTGCCCTCTTCTAGTAACCCTGACCAATATGTATGGCCTCCAAGTTTACATATCAATATGCTTTTACGTTTGCCAATAGTACCATTTGCTGCTAATTCATCAACATCGCACAAAACAAATGACTGAGTATGAGAACTACGTGTTGTTCGATCACGATGATGATGTATCAAACTTATATTAATCCACGATGGCCTAAAGATATCACATAAAATTATTGAAAAATAAAACTTAACATAACAATAGACTTACTTCGGTAAATGAAAATGATAAGATGTTACATAGTGGATAGATGATCGAGTAAATTTACTTTGTTCACGTATATCAAAATAATCACTGTTATAAGTTGAAATAGTCAATGATGAAAAATAACGAAGAAATCGTGGCCATGATATCCAAAAAGCACCCGTAGAATGATTCGCAGGATTAATTAAACGTAATTGTTTGAGAATATTCTCTGTCAAAAAATCTTCTCGATAATTTGAATGAGAATGAGGATCACGAACAAGCACAAATCTCAATGATTGACTATCGAATGCATGAGCAGCAAGAACAGAAAATGCATGATTATTATGAATACGAACACGAGCATATTCTTCTGAGCTTACACCAGTTCCACCTGATGATACTCCAATCAATAATCTAAATCATGACGTCTCTCTTTATTTTACAATAGTTTCTTTTTTTTTTCGACTTACTTTGCTTCACAAGAAGATAAAAGTTGAACCCAAATGACATTACTATCAAGTTCAGTGTCCGCTAGTTTAAGATCAATATAATCACATGATGCTCCTGTCAATAATTGAAGACCTTCACGTATATTTCCACTTCTTAGAGCAGCATAAGAACCAAATAATTTAGCACATGCTTTTTCAATTAATGGAACATACAATTGACGACGTTTGGCTTGAGTAAAAACAAGATGTTTATGCTTTGTACATGGAAAAACATCATCAACAATAATTGTTTTCCATAAACCATTATGACAAATACGTACTAGATAAACACCTTCGCTATTAACTGTTTTTGTAAGAAGAATGTGATGAAGTAAACGAGGCTGTTCAGAAACTAAAGCTAAAGCAGCTACTAACCAACAATTGCCTAAAGCGCCTTGTTGGATATCACTCGGTCCAGGTGATGAAAATATTGTCCATGGTAATTTACGATCACTTTCAGATGATGGTGCAACATTTGATATTCGTAGCCATTGTGAAACTTGATTGAATGAACCGAATCCAATGGATTGACGTGTTGGAGGAAACCGATCGTCGACAAAATGTGTATTATGCTAGATGCATAAATGATATGCGAGCATTAGAAAATATCTGTCTAATTGATAATCGTCAATAACTCAAATCTGACTTATAGCCTTTCTTTTTTTTTTTTGTCTTAGATGTAAAGGTTTTAACCGATTTAAATAACTCATTTTCTAATGATATTCTACATGTTAAATTGGAAACTTCAATTTTCTCTTCAATAGTCGACTATTGAAGTCAATAATAAAAGAGAAAAGTTAGCATCGGTCTACTATTTTGTTCGATAAATAAAAAACGATATTGTTAATACTGCTTAATACCTGTCTACAATATTTGATTATTTTTTTAAATAGGATTTCAGCACTATATTCATGCTCATGTCGACGATTACGAACTGTTAATGACATCAATATTTGAGATGCGGCTGCTTCAGAATTGATTAAAATTGCTCGATCATTGTCCTGAATGAGAAAAAAAAGATTAGATTATGTGCAAAATTATTGTACAAATTAAGCGCTTACACTTGTAGGTTTTGATGGGTCAACCTCAAATTGTTCATCTTTTTGTTTCCTGTTTAGTATATATTGAGAATAGAGCATCATTGATTTTTCTTGGTCATTAATAGGAAGATCCTCTACCAATTGCAAAAGTAATTCATGACACATCTGACAAAGAGGAGCATCTTCTGTTCGGTCGGAGCATACAGGACACCACCATTCATCCATGATGGAAAGCAATGATGAATCAGTGAGTGCATCAGGTAAAGCAGCAGCCATGATATTGATATATGATATTATTCGTTTAAGAAATCTGAAATTTCAGCATTAGTTAAAAATATGTTGGCCTTCAAAAAAGTTTCAACAAAGAAAATGTGTTGCATATATAACTAACCGTCGAAGTCGTTCGTCTTTTCCACAAAATTCCAACTCTCTTTCTATATTTCTTTTAGTAAGACCACGATTAAATAACATAAAATAAGTATTTATGATCATATAACGTGCAGATAATTCCATGATCAAGTGGCGATTTACTTTCGAACTTTTTCTCATGGTTGGATAGAGCTTCTCGATTAAGATACGTTTCTGATTGTTTCGAGATTTTCTTCATCATAAATGCATTTAGAAAATCGATTGAATATTCAAAATTATTTTAAAAAAACTGGGCATCACAACATGTATTTTATTGAAAAATAGTTTAATCGCAATCGAACCCGCACTTGCTTCTTGTCCCAAAGGAATTATATCTAAAGTCAATCACAAGTTAAATTTCCACGAAAACTAGCTTGCAGTAAAATGCATAGTATGATATCCAGCTTTTTCTGATGATTTTGAATATAAAATTCATTTTATCGTGAAATGCATTTCTGTGTTGGGTAAACTCTCGAAACACCCGCCAGTTTCGGAATGCAAGATTTTCTCAGAATAAACCTTAAATAATGAAACACCTATCCATATGTTCTTTTTTCATTTAACTACACTGATTATAATCATCATAATAATGTTAGTTTATGTTGAACTACTAGTGATGATATCTGTTAATTATTTCTGATCCCTTCACAATTCTACTAGTGAAATCATAAATATCCGCTCGCTTATCGCTTTATTTTGATAAAATACATTCCTTCGTAGACAGTTTTAAATGGAGACTTCGAATCAAATACTTCTGAAAAGCAATATAAATGATCAAGTCACAAATATAGACTGCATCGATTCGTTTTTAAGTCGAGACAAAACTAGAAAATTATTTTCTTTTGTATAGAAATAAAATTTTAATTTTTGTTTGCATCAACAAGAGTATAGTTTATACCTGTTTCTATCACTAGATAGAATATTTCCACGAGTTCATGCTATAATGTAATCACCAATGTTTGCTTCTGCTTCAACATTGTAAATTTTTATGAGTTAACGAAGTAAGATTTTCGAAATTCGGTTTATTAATTTTCAAGAGACGACAGTTTGCATTCTACCACATGGACTACGCAAGCTTTATTTAAAATTCACATGTTATCTATGAAGTATCTAAAATTCGAAGACAAATAAATAGCAATAAACAAATACTACTTAAAAAGCATAAGTGCGGAGAGCCTTTCTTTGTTTTTGGTTGACGAATGTTAAGACAATAGAAAACAATGGCGAGCTGTATAACTTTTTAGATTTAAATAGTATGAAATAAAAGCTAAGCAGGACTTAATATAAATATATAAAATCACTTCTTTATTCTCATGCATCTTTTTTCGATTTTTTTTGAATTTCAAAATCTTTTAAAAACGTGCTTCAATTTTGCTTGATACCTACATCATCATATGCATGCTGATGAGTACTATCCAACCATGTAAACATATTAACTAGAATAAGTAACTCGTAAGAAACAACACGACGCACACCATTATATGCACTGTCACTGACAACGTCAAGAAAAAAGTGAAGAATAAGAAACAAAATCTGTTTGGCTTTCGCAAAAATGTGTCATACCTATTTGTCATTCTTTTTTTCCAAAGAAGCCATTACAGTGTTGTTGAGGAAGGAAAGAACCAATGAATCAACTGGTTGATTCCATGGGAGTGATTTATCAACGAAGAATAATTATACTTTTCCTCGAATTGTATTTCATTTTCATTAAGCACAATACTTGAAATGATGAATATTCATCATGAGCGATTCACTTGTTTGAAAACTCAAAAAATATAGTAAAGAGAATCGAAATATCATCTATGGTAATATTCATTTCATGTTTATATAGTTGACAAGACGATATCAGTTAAATAGCTCTTCGTGTTGATTCAAGATTACTTAACATGTTACAAAAAACATTTTCATGCATGTCGACATCTGCCGTTTCGAGATTGAGAATTTCGATTGACTAACATTTCTCTTGCTATTCAATAGGTGCGTACAACATCCATCAAGAATCGATACGAACCGAAATCAAAATATCTTGTGAGTGTGGATGTGATTGGATGAATTTATAAGAAAAAAAAACAATAATCACTTCCTGTTATTTTTTCTTTGTTAATTTTACACTCTTGTGAGAATTCTGCATTTTGGACTTAGCAAGAGAGTATACTGAAAAAAAAAAGATCTTTTTCTTGTTTGAAAGGATTATAGTAAATTCATTTTTCGGTTCTTCTACACGATATGCACACCCTACAACACATATACACACACATGCACAGCGCAAAGTGTGGGTGAGGGCGAGGGTGTGTATATCGTGTAGAAGCACCGCATTTTATTAGTAATAAAAGTTAAATGAAAAAAGAATCACCTGCAAGGAGATTCGTCTCATACAACAGTATGAAATCTCAATAAAGTGCTAGAGAAAGAAAGCGTATATAGAAGTGAATATTTCACAAATACAGTGTAAGAAAAAAATTGCCATTCATATGAATTAGAAGACACAATCCAGACTTGTAATGTTTATATTTCTGTTCATTAATATAATTAAAAGAAATAAGTTGGTTTTATTTCGTTTTGAATATCTTATTATTTAAACAAATAATAGTAAAGAGAGAAACGGCACTCTATGGTCCGCTATAAGTTGTACTTTTATTATTTCTTTATTAGGTTTTCTCAATGAAAATGAAATATATTTTCAAAAAAAAAAGAAGATTGATTTATATGAGTTCTCTGATCGAAGGAATAGCAGTTCAGTAATGATTCTGATCTAAAGAATTGTTGAAATCGTTCTCTAACAGAAGTTAAACACTGTGCAACATTCTTCTAATATATGATCCATAATAATATATCAGTTTTTTTCCAACAAACACCATTGTAATATGCAGAAATAGTGAGAAAAGTGAAGTACAGCTTCAAGACTAAGTCAGTAAGTATAGTGAAAACGTTTGAAAATTAGTATAATGGCGTTGTTCAAAGCGATGTTTTTCAAGGTGAACAGGAAGATTATTTAATGTTCAACGTATCCATATTGAACGATCTGAAGTATAAAAGATGAAATTATGTTTATCACTTCTATATTAGAAATGATTTGATCTTCTTCATTTGTTATCATTTCCAAATTGTTTTTAAGACAATATTATCAAAACTGTTGAACCTTAGAATAACCTATCGACCAAAATTACTAATAAAAAGAAAATTATTCTGTTAAGATTATAAAATAGATCAGTTTGAAATAAAATGGGATGTGGGTGGCTGTTCCGACAAAGATTAGGAACACCCACACTCATCCTCTTTATCTTGTTTCATATGTAAAACTAATCACTCTTGTTTTGTATATTTAAATTAATTATTTATTTATAAAAAGAAAACATTTTGTAGAAAATAATAAAAAACAAAATGGCAATAATTAATATTCATGAATAAACTCTCGAAATAAATCTATGTCATTCTCATTGATATCAAAGATGAGAATAAACTGAAATGGAACGAGAAAGTTACTCCTCACACAAGAATTATTCAGCAGTAGTGGTGTAACTAGGATTTTATTCGTGGCAGTACTCTTGGAGATTTAGCCTTAAGGGATCCGCTCAGTACGAAGCTCATTCTCTTAAATCAAGAAGATTAGCTGTCTGATGATAGGACACAGTCTGCCGTAGTCCTTCATTGTTCATACCACTATCCACCAATATAATTCAATACGGATTTTTTATTGGTAAATTATTGCACAAAAAATTCTTGTCATATTCTGTTAGACCCTGAACAGACTAGACGAATTAAAATAAAACAAAGGAATGTAATTGGTATTTCTATGTAGTAGCAGCAATAATAATTCTTAATTCAATTTAAATTTGTCTAGTCTGTTTTGCTTCTTGCCTCTTAGTGATGTTTGTTGACATCGACATGTTTCGTTATGTTTATGTTCGCAAATTGTGTTAATTTTTCTTTTAACTGATTCAAATCTATTTCATTAAAATCATTTTCTTGACGAGTTTGTCTTAATTGATCAGTTAATTTGACTAAGTCAATTTCTAGTTGATTAAAATAT
>CAJNSZ010002286.1:0-16505 GCA_905329745.1 Rotaria sp. Silwood2
GAGTAATGATAATAAAAAATATCTGTGTCAATGACGGATTGGCCAACGGTGTAACTGGTCGTATTGTAGATTATGTAGAAAATAGTAATTCACAAGTTTCTCATATAAAAATCAAATGTGATTCAACTAAAGTTGGACGTCTACATCGAATCAGTTGTCCATATTGTCATGGACAAGATACAATATGTGTAACAAGAGAAAGTGACACTATCGATCAGCAAGATACAGATTTTAGATCCAAAAAAGGAATAAAACAATTTCCCTTACGTCTCAGCTGGGCTATGACTATACATAAAGCTCAAGGTATTACAATTGATCAAGTTGTCATTAGTACAAAAGATTTTTTCGGTAGTGGAATGGGTTACACAGCATTGTCTCGTGTACGAACTGTTGAAGGTTTATTTCTTCTCGATTTACACTTCGATAAATTTTATTGTAACGAGAATATCGATCGAGTTCTTTCTCAAATGAAAGAAATAACACGAAAACAATCAATATTTCAAATATCTTTAAATTATTTAAACATAATATTTCATAATATTGAAGGATTGAAATCTAACTTTAATGCTTTTAGAAGTCATCATTTAACTCAAAGTGCAGACTTAATTTGTCTAACAGAGACTTGGTTAAATTATAAAAATCTAATCAATAAATTTGAAATGAAAGGATATCACTTGATTCATAAATCAAGATCATCTTCGTTTTCAAGTGATCATCTACTTCATTCTCAAAAACGTGGTGGTATTGCAATATATTATCGAGATAATATTTCTATTCAAGAAATTGATCCATGTGAACATTTAAATCTCGAGCATATAACTTTCGAACTTCTGAAAGAAAAAATTGTTATAATAAACTGTTATCGATCGCCACAACAAAATAAAACTGAATTTTTAACAAATCTGTGTAAACATCTAAAGAAAATTGGCATCAACAGGAAAATCATGATAATAGGCGATTTAAATGAAAATAGTCTCAGTGAAAAATTAAAATCTATTGAAACAAAATTAAATAATTTAGGTTTTATAAACATCTATAAAAATTTACCTACTACTAATAGTTTAACTAGTCTTGATTGTTTATATTGTAATTTTAAATTAACTAAAGATCACCATAAAGGTATAGGAGCAACGTATTATAGTTTTCATGATACATTGATTTTCTCAATTAATACTGAATATCAAACAAAAGATTTAAATACAGAAATTGAATATGAAGATGAAGAAAATATGAAATTAACTAATACGATGCCAACACCTGTACCAATGATTGATATACCTAAAACAACATGTAAGCGAAAAAAAGATTCAGAACATACTAGTACAAGTAAAATACATCAAACAACAACTATTTCACCAACTAGTGCTAGAAGCAGCGAGATTATGAAAGAAAAACAAAGAGATTTTCTTAAAAATATAAAGTATATTATTGAGAAAGGCATTTTAGAAAAAGGCACACATACATTAACATTAACAGAGCAACTTGCTTTAATTGGATTAAAGAAAGTTAAGATATTAGGAGATGGTAATTGTTTTTTTCGTGCAATTTTACATCAACTAAATAGAAATGAAACTGATCATTTACTACTTCGATCTGAAGTAATTAATTATCTTATTAAAAATAAATTTTTTTTTTCACCATTTCTTGATGAAACCTATTTAACATTTGATAATTATATTGAAGAAATGAGCAAATTTGGAACTTTTGTTGATCATCTAGCCATTACAGCTACTGCAGTTATTATAAATAAAAATATAATTATCCATGAATTAGGTAAAAAGCCTATTCTAGTTCCTGGATCAGATTTTATTGAGGATCAAGTACATTTATGTTATTTTCCTAATATACACTATGATAGTATTGTTTCTATTGATAATAATTTTGCATTTCTTTCTTTTGAAGACGTTATAATTACATCCTAATTCTTTTCTTCTTCTTCTTCTTCTTCTTCTTCTTCTTATTTTTTGAATTGTGTATCCTATTATCTGTCTAGCTTCTCTCTAAAAAAACCACTAATTCATCATCTTTTAAATTATTTGCTTTTAATTATTGCTTTATTTCCTTATTATCATTTACTTTTTGCTTATTATTATATCTTTTTTACTTATTTTTTCTTAATATTTTATTTATTTTTAAACTTTACTTTAGTAACATCGATACTGTATTATTTGATCATTCAACTTTTATTTATCTACGAAAAAAATCTAACATAAATAATCGGAAAAGATAAGTATTGTATTACAACTGAATTCTTTCAACTGATTTTGTCATTCAATATTTACTCTTTTTTAAATTGAAATAATCATTTTAATAATAACCACAATAAATGATTATGTGTATCAATAATTTCCACGATAAATGATTATGTCTATCAATAATTTTTGTAAGTTAGAACAAACAAAAATTTTATATTTATTTATTTTAGTATTGGTTATAAAGTAAAAAGTTTTGTTTTATCTTACAGATTTCTTCAAAATATAATTAACATTATCACCAACTTCATTTAATACAAAAAAAATTAAAGTAAAATAAAAACTTAACATTCCATTTCATTGTATTAATCATGATAGTTCTTGAATAAAATGGCCCAACGAATTATAACAAAAACCAGTACCGTGTTAAAAAAATGTTTCTTAAATTCTACATTAACATATATCAATTTGTGAAACATTTTTATCGACTATGTAAATATTTTAATTATTAAAGTAATTGTTATTATGCAGACATAAATATTATTATCAAGATTTCAATTGTTGGTTCCCAATCAGTGACTTTAAAAAGAAGAAGTTTCTTTAAATATATATAGATGTTAAAAAAAATAGAACTACTGTAAATTAAAGCTATTCTAATAAGAATAATACAACTTTATATTATAGCAAATCATGTAATAATTTTTCTATAACATAACCGCATATAGTAGCATCCAACAATTAATCATGTAAACAAATTTGCTTGCTTCTTTTTCTAATAAATGCAATGTTTAAAAAGAATCCTAAGAGTAATTATTTTAACACCTAAAACTAGTACAATGTTGAGTAAAGTATATTGCATAACAAATATATGCATTTATATGTATAATTAATAAGTAGAATCGCTATTTCTTTTTATATCTGAAACGTAATTTCGTTTTTTATTGAGCACTCTACAAACAAAAACAATATACTCATGTTATTATTTGTATCATTTCAATATTACCATATACTTTAAAATATCTTTCAAAGATTTTCAGACAATATTAAAAGAAAATTTTAAAATGATGTATTATTACTACATAACGTCAAGTTTTATTTTATTTATCATTAATAAACGAATACAAGTCAAGAAAACGCTTTTGAATTTCAAATGAATCTACATTAAAGTAGAAGTCATTAAAACCATAATCAATTATCTTTGATGCGGATACTACAGGCTTCTGTGCTATGCAATCGTCGAAATCCATAGGACAAAGCCATGTAAAGCCACGTAAATGGTACTTGAAACAACGGTCAATGTAAAGGTTCACATCGTAAATATTTTGCGTTAACTTATAACAAATGAAACTACGTGTAGCAATTGCTTGATAAAATCCAAGAGTCTAATTTTAAAAAATACAATATTAATTACAAGAAATCGATTAAGAAATGGAAACTATTGACAAAAAAATGTACTAGTAAAATAAAATTTTTTTATGTAAAATTTTATATTTTTCATTTACATTTTTTAAACATAAAAAACATAATAATTTACTTGGTATAATTGATGATATATAAAGAAAGAAAAACTCACTGATATTAATTTTAATCCGTTGTATCCAACTTGAACAACATCAATATCGAAAGTATTCAATACAAATGAAATATTACAATTCGGACGACCAAAAATGAATTGCAACCGGATTTTTTGATGATGCTCAAAGGATAAAACAAATTCGGACACCTTCCCATAGAAATTTTTTTCTTCAATAATATAAGCTTGACATCTTCTCTGAAATCTGTCAACTTGAGAAACAAAATCTAGCCACGAATCACCAATCCAGAAAAAATCAAGATCTTGATTCATAGAATCAAAAGGATTAATTAATAATGAATTTAAAACAGCACCACCTAAAATATTTTATCATTTTAAAAATTAGATAATCTATTTTTGATTAATTACCGGCTAATACAAAGCACGAAAAGTTAATCCACTTTCTTATTAAATGAAAACAAAATCTTTTATTTAAATTCATTTCAAAATGATAAATGTTTTCGATAATAATAGAATCTTCACCAAAAGAACCAATCCGTAATATACGAAATAATTTATCTTCTAACACATTTAACGATCTATATTCGTACATAAATGAAAGATCAAAAAAAGAAAAAACGGGTAACAGGTGAGCATTGAAATGTGTTGAGTATGAATGAAGTCGTACGAATGCCCGAAAAGAATGTGTCTTGCAATGTATCGTCATCTTGTCTAAAGTTGATGGCAAGAAAGCATGATAATAAAATCGAGCATATCGACGATCAGATGACTTTTGTATGAAATAATCAGGTGACATTGAATAAAAATATTCTCTTGGTATAAAAGACGATATTGAGTATTTCGCATGCTTGTAACTATAAAAATCTTTCAATGAATAAAACGATACATTTTCGATTTTCTTAAATAAGATAGAAAAAATTGATCTAAATTAAATTTTTACCATATTATGATTCACTCGTAAATAAAATGATAAACCGAAATAAATTATTTAAAGTTTTTTTTTTTTAATTAGAAAAAAAAAGGCAACCTACGTTCCAAGAGATTGCCAAAATTTTGTTTCGCAAGATAAGGCAATATTTGTAACACATTCAGCATATGATAAAGCATCGGCACCTCTTAAATATAAACCTATATGATCAAGTATTAAAATTGGTAAATTACGTAAAAAAGAATGTCGTTCATAATAAATAGATTTCTTCGGTACATTTATTAATTTCTTCTTAAAAATTTTCTTTCGTCGAAGTACTAATTTTTTTTTCATTTTATATGACTAGTTTTTTTAATCTTAAAACAAAAATTAGTGCTGTATAAACAGATTCTGCTTTACACTTAAAAAAATTAATTAATAAGCCTAAGAATACATTTTTGAATAGTGGAATCTTTGACTTTTTAATTGGCACTTGCTTGTAATTACCAATGAAAATAAACAGTCAAAAAAATAATAATATAATATTTCAATTATTTTAATATTATTTAAATACATGAAAATGATCAATGATTTCGTTTTTAAGTCAACTTCAACAATTTATCAAACTCGAGATTATTTTTACAAATTTCATATTAATTATTTTTAAATTTATCATTAAATATCAAATCATCATTTTGTAACATTCTTCACATGCATAATCATTAAATGTAACTAAAATGAAAGATAACTATATATACGATATATATATCTGAAACGATATTATCTAGTACAAACCAAAACATATAAAGAATATCGATTATTATTAAGTATTATGATTGCATCGTCTTTCTTTCAAAACGATCTTTTTTTAATATACTTCTTTGAAATGAAGAAAATTCTAGAATAATCTTTCAATTGTTCAGTATCACATGTCTAGACGTCTATGACGAGTGGCGCTAGAACTAATCAGATTTTATCGATCCTTTTTTTGCTATATAAATATCTCATTTGTCAATAAATTTCTATCAAAACTTCTTTATTGAGCATCAATATCAAATAAATTATAGCTTTAAATTGAAAAAAAACTTTTCCCAGTTTTAAAATAGATTATAATCATTAAATATATTAATAACCATTCAAGAATGTCTATGGTATGTTAAACATAATATCACGTTAATGAAACACTTTTTTTTAATACTTTAGGAAGTCAATAATGTAATCATAACAAGTAACTCAACGAATGTACCAATTGCAACAACGAATGTGCTAATTGAAACAACGAATATGACAACTGAAACAACAACTATGCCAACTGAAACAACAACTATGCCAACTGAAACAACAACTATGCCAACTGAAACAACGAATATCGCAACTGAAACAGCGAATATATCAACAAAAACAATGGATGTATCAAAAACATACAAAGGAACAATCGTTAAATATATTAATCAACGTAATTTTGGTTTCATAAAAATGTGAGTATGAAAATACAAATCTAAATAACAGTATTCAAGAAAAACTTCATATAATCTTAATATACAGCAGTAAATTAATTTAAATGATTAAATATAATAAAATATATCCATTATTCCATTATTTTGCTAAATTATTATGCATTTTTTTAATTGTAGTTCTAATATTGAAAAAACAGCGCGTAAAGAAATTTTCTTTCATAAATCCAACATAATTAAAAACAATTTTAAACCTGAAATACAACCAGGTGATAAATGTCAGTTCGAAGTTAGCCCAGGTAATTATTTTTATTTTAACATATTTTATAAATTATTATTTACAAAAGGAATAAAAGGAGATACTGCTACGAATATAGTCATTAATTATCGTCCAATACCTAAAATTAATAAAATTAAAAAAACTAATAATACAACAGATGAAAATAATGCACAAGCAGCATTATTTACCAAAACAATGTAAGGATATATTTAATTTCTATTCGTTTTCTACTATTACGTTTTATAGGTTGGATTTCTTTCGAGCAGCAGCAACTGCAAGCAAATAAAGACATTTATTAACTTTCGAACTAATGATAGATATTTCTTTATTAAGAGTAAATAAAAATTTAACGATTCTACAAATTCAAAAATAAAAAATATTGAAATAATCCTCACGCCTTTTTTCTCCTATTTGTTTTCTTTTTGTTGCAAAAAAAAATTTAATAATCTATGTAATGTTTTGTTTTTCCAGAGTAAAACTGTCTGCTAGGAATTTTTTTAGTTATAATCACAAATACTTCCTTTTATGAAAAGCATGTACCTGTTACACAATTATAATATTAATCGATAAAAATAAACAAGTTTATGAATAAAAATAAATTCTATAGCAAATTTTAAAAAAAGCAGCTATCTACTAGTCATGAATAGCACCCGAACCGTTCAGGTTCAGTGCATGTCTAATCAAAATTTATTACGAGATTTTGGAAAAAATTTAATGTACTTTCAATGTTTGATATATATATATATTAATATCAAATACTAAACTTTTCATTAATTTAAAGATCAATCTTCAAATTTTAAAATCATTATTTTAAGAGATAACATATTTTTAATAGTCAATTAAGATTATGTTTAAATTATTTTCATTAGATTAATATCATATCATTTCGATTCAGATGAAATGCATAATGTTAAATATAATTTCTAGAATATGCAATTTTACCCTTAAACATGCAATAGATTATTAATAATAATATAAAATATTTTTTTCTTTCTTGCACCAAACTGACAAAGTAATTTATCACAGCAATATTTTTTCAAACTTTTCGACTTGATAAGTTTACTATTAGCTTAACTTTATAAAAAATAACATTTTTATAATTTTTTATTAATTTTTTCATGTAATCATCAGATAAGAAGACGTTTCCGAACAAAATATTTCATTAACGTTAGCGCCATTTTTTCCTAATTATCATGCTAAAACATACAAGCTCATTAATCTTTATATTTATTCGTATTCACTATCATTAAGTTTCCATAAAAAACAAATATTAGAAGACATGGATTCGATTATTGGATTTATTACAGATTTAACTGGAGAGAAACGTGGTCCATCTAAACATTATCGTCGATATAATGTTTTAACAGCCGACAATGAGATAATACAAGGATGGGTGTTCTCGTCGCTAGAAATCGATCAAACAACTTCTGGCAATGTACTGTTAACAGCTGCAAAGACCAATAAAAGTGTTCGTTTACAAGGAAAACTTTCAACAGAAGCAAGTAAGACGTATATCTTTATTTGCTTATATTTCACTTGATTCTTTAAAATAATATTTATTTGTAACAAATTATTGACCACCTTTAAAATATATTTTAACTAAATTTAATTCTTTTCTTTAAAGATGGTACAAAAACAATTAAAGTATCTATTAATAGTAAATTGGATAAATGTATCAATTGTACAGAAAGTACTCTTATACGCCCCATGAGTGTATTAACGGCAACATCAATTAAAGATGCTCTTTTATCAACTACACCATCTCGAATAGAAGCCGTAGTATTGGATGAAAATGAAACAATAACATTTACTCAAAATGATAAACAACGTCGTTATAAAATCTTCATTATTGGTGACAATAGTGGAACAACACCACTAATCGTATATGATGAATTAATTGAACATCTTCAAATTAGTGAAAGTTTCATTTTCACGCAAATAAAATGGAAAAAAATCCACAATAAAATAATTCTATCTACAAGTGCAAATAGTATTATTGACAAAGCTACAAATGTAGGAAATAGAACTTTAATCTCTAAATAATAATTATAACATCAAAATATTTAGGTACTTATTCCTGATTTAAATGACATGGAAGAATCTATGTCATTTAAAGAAATTGACATTCAAGTAACAACATGCTGCATTGAAGAGATTGTTCATTCTCAAAAAGACCTTATATGTACCACATGCAAGCAAAACTTGATACCAGTTACAGGAAAAGAACATCTGCTTAAGTGTCAACATTGCTCTAAATTTATGTTATCAAAATCAAAAAATACTCAAACAAGCGTCGTTATTCAAATTGGTAATATGATTTCTTCTATACATAAAAATAATATAGTAAACTTTCTTTTATTTTCATTTTCTACCTTTTCAAATAGATAATCAAAAAAGTACATTTTTCACGAAAACAGACACATTACAAAAATTCTTTCAACAGCAAAATCCTCAACTGCCCATCACATCTGAAAATTTATCTGAATTTTATTTAGTTAATGGACCATGGTTACTAACTTTAAGTCATTTTCGACATGAACTCATCAGCATTGACAAATAATCAGACACTTTCGAAAAAAGACAAATTTTTCTATGTGTTGCTTGATATTTATCAGTTTACTATTATATTCTTTGTCTTATACTAACATTACTCCATTAATTTCCACTTGCATAACAAATTTATCAATTAATATAATTTATAGAAATTAGTAAAAATCTAATATTTCTCTTAATTCAAATTATATTAAAACCTGTTTTTAATCAACCTGTTTTTAATCATAGAACGTATTCAAGTTATACAAAATTCGGTCTTTTGAAAAAGCGCTGAGTGTTACATTGTAGAAAAGATTCTTCGTCGTCTCCAGGATTTCGATTTTCTCGATTGATCGTTATCCGTGCTTCGCATCGCATTTCGTGTTCGAGTGAAACTCGAATACCATCTAGTTTTTTCTTTTATACTAGGCGTACGCATAAACTTGTGTCTCGATGATCTCATGAACGGAAAGTCAGAAAATTTTCATTAAAACGGGAGGTGAACATATCGAAACCGAACTCATACGATCTTTGATGAAATCATCTGTAGTTCTCCGAGTACTCTCACAAATTGAGTTCCAAAAAACCCGATTTTTAAACAAAACATTTTTGAGATAATTAAAACGAAAACAGAAAGAAAAGTTAGGCGCCACGTTTTAACCTCAGATGTAAGACAGCTGTGTATACAGCTGATTATAAATAATGAATCAACGAGATAATTAATTGATCAATAAAAAGTACCTGTACAAATAAAATTATAAGCATTTATAGAGTTTTCGTATTGATGGTTTTTTGTAATGTCGTCTTCTCAACAAATCTTTAAAACTCGTCAAGTGATGCTATGAGAGTAAAGAAATCACAAAACATGCTTATAAATGAGAAAAAACACATTTGATACGATATTATAACTTTTGGGAAAAGTCTTCAATAGCGGTTCGTGGAATCATTTGTTTGACTTTTCCATACTATATTAAACGAATGTATCAAAGTTATCATTTCTAGTGCTATTATCTTAAGAAAGAAACGTGAGAGGAAGATCATTGAAACGCAGATAAACTGAAAAAAAAAATTTAAAATATTGAGTGTGATGTCCAACCTTCTATAAGATATCCCCATCGCACACAAAAAAAACGTTCGAATACGACGATTTTGAACGAAATTGGCTTCGACATAACTTTAAAAAAAACCGAAACATACAGATGATAAAGCAGAGTCATCTATAAGAATGTATGAAACTTATTTTTAAAGCATGCTGTTAAACTCTTGTAGAGGCTGCACGGTTATAAAGTTTCAAATGATTACTAAAATTAATTAGATCTACAAGCTTGCTGTTAATCTTTTCCTTTAATACTTGTATTAAATATATAAAAAAAAACTTTATCGCTTGTTGTTATATTGAATTTGTAATGCTTAAAACTTTATTTTAGATCATATTTGTCAAAGAGACAGTGAAATAATAAAAGAACCCAAAACAAAAGATACAATTTTTATTAAATTAAAGTCACTTAGCTTTTTGACTTTCTAAAGTTTCTAACTTAGAATCAACTATTTCTTCACTAAGTAGTAAAGAAGATTTAGTTTGAAAGAAACTTTCCTTTTTTTTATTATCTTATCAAGTTAAGATATAATAATCGTTTCTCACTAAGGAATTTAGCCGTTCTTAGTTTATATACGTGCTGAATCTCAACGAGAGACGATAGTTTTCTCATATATTCTTTAAAGTAATTAATCACATGTTTATTTATTGAACATGGTTCGAAAAAAATCAGTTTTATCGAAGGTTGCAACACGAAAAAAAAGCTACAAACAAAAAAAAAGGATACAATTGTTGATTCAATAAAATTAACCGAGGTAGTTGATGATTTAAAAGCTATCGACGATGTTATTAAGAAACTTGTCTCAACAGTTTGTCGTTTAGAAAATGAAAGAAAAAGACAATTAAAAAATCGAAAATTTGGGAAAGAAAAGAGAAATATTGTCAGTAATGCAGAATTAACTTCAAAACAAAGATTTCAAAAAAACTTTTTAAATAAAAAACAATCTCACAATTTTTTATTTTATGAACAACAATTTGAACAATCAAGAGAATACTATCGACATAAATATCATAATAACATTGATTTCCGTAATAAAGAGAAAGCTCGAACAAGCTTACATGTGTCATTAAAATATCATAATAATTCTAATTTTCGTGAAAAACTAAAATTACGATCAAAACATTATTCTTTTGACAAATATCATAAAGACCAAGTTTTTCGTGACAAGGTTAAAGCCCAATCAAAGAATAATATTTTAAATAAATATCATAATAATATAGACTTCTGTAATAAAATTAAAATGCAATCAAAGACTTCTATTTTAAATAAATATCATGAAGTTTTGGCTTTCCGAAATGAATATATAACACGCATGAAAAAACAAGTTTTGAACAGATATCATAATGATAATTCGGTACGGTTAAAAATGATTCAAAGTGCTTCCATTTGGCATCAAAATAATAATACATTGATAAGACAAAATTCAAGACGCCTTTATAATTATCGTAGACGCATCTTAAAGAAATACATTGCTATTCAAAGCCACAAATGTATAATAAAACATGGAAATTTATATATGAATACCTTGAGTAAATTTCGAGAAATAATTCGAGAAGGACCTGATTTTATTTGCATCTCATGTAGGTTAGCCATGTTTCGTAATCAAGTAATACCATTTATTGAAAACAAGCATAAAAAACAAAATCTGTTAGATGAAATACAAAAGAATGTACAACCTTATTTTAGGGATTCATTAGCAACACAAAGACACTGGATTTGCAAATTATGTTCAGATAAACTAAAGAAAGGACAAATGCCAAATCGAGCAATCGTGAATAAATTGGAAGTGTGTAAAGTTCCATCTGAATTAGAAAAACTAAATAATCTTGAAAAACATTTAATTGCTTTACGATTACCTTTCATGAAAATCGTAAATCTAACCTCTGGTAAATTATCAAGTCGATTTGCACAAAAAGGTACCAAAGGGCCACTTCATTGTGTGCCTTCAGATGTGCAAGACACAGTAACAATCTTACCCCGTCCAGTTGATAAATCGATGATGGTTCGATTACAACTAAAACGACGATTACAGTATAAAGCTATATGGGAAGAACAATTAATAAATTCAAATGATATAAGAGATGCCTTGCTTGTCTTAATTAAAATACATCCGGCCTATAAGGAAATAAAGATATATGAAATAAACGAAAATTATCTTACATCTGATCAAGAGACAATCAACGAAGGAAACAATAAGCTAACACATGAATTAATGGATACTGAAAGTGGTGAAAAGGAAAATATAATTGAAGAAACAGAAATATTGAATGAAAATCGTCTGAAAAGATTGGCGCTAGGCGATGTGGAGACTACTATTGATAATAATGAAGATATAGACGAAGATAAAGAAGATATTCGTACTAAATATAATATTGGTACAGATTCATGTACTCAGCCATGTGATTTTAACGATTACTTAGTATTTGATAAAGAACCATGTATTGTAGCACCAGCAGAAAAAAATAAATTGAGTTCATTGTTAACAGATAAAACCATTGAAGCATTAGCTTTTCCTCATTTATTTCCAGACGGGAAAGGATCATTTGATGAAGATCGTGAATCAAATCTAAAATGGAAAGAATATTGTAAAGCACGTTTATTTTCATCAGATTCTCGGTTTGCTGCCGACTCAAGCTATATCTTTTATCTACAATACTTAGGTGACTTGAAACAAGTCTATTCCGGAATCAATATTGCTTTTCGGAAAAAATTACCAATGAATGCACAACAAAGTTTAGATGAAACACAAATGAAGTTTTTAATGAATAAAGACATGATATATCGTCATTTGCAATGTGTCCGCGGTAGTCCGCAGTATTGGCATAAACGTCTAAAAGATTTATTCGCTATGACACGACAATTGGGTTTTCCAACGTTTTTTCTTACATTATCATGTGCAGATCTGCGTTGGAAAGAATTCGTTGATACTTTTGTACGTCATACTGGAGGTACAATTAAGGAATCATATACATTTGAAGAAAAAACAAAATTGCTACGAGCTAATCCTGTTTTAGCTGCACGCCTGTTTGAAAAAAGATTTACTAATTTTATGACTTTATTCATTAAAGGCGGAGCATCATGTTTAGGCAATGTAAAAGACTCGTTTTCTCGTATAGAAATGCAATTACGAGGTTCACCACATTCACATATGCCTCTTTGGGTAGAAGGTGCACCTAAATATATTGGACCTGAAACCGATGCAAAAACTCGTGAAGAAATTGTGAAATTTTGTGACAAATATATTACGACACGATTTCCTTCATTAGATGAAGATGCCGTATTACATTATCTTATCAAAGAAGTACAAAGTCATTCTCGTAATCATTCAAAATCTTGCTTAAAATATTTTAAAACTTTGTGTCGATTTGGATTTCCTCGACCTGTTGCTCGACGGACATTCATATGTGAACCAATGAAAATTGTTACTGATGATGATAAGCAATATGCAAAAAGAGCAAAAGAAATTCTTAGTAAAATGAATGCAGCAATGAATGCATTAGAAAAAGAAAAAATATTGTCATGGTCTGATTTTGATAACCTTCTCACCAAGTATAATTGGACCTATAAAGACTATGAATGTGCACTTCGAGTAGTTCATACTAGAACCATCATGATCCATAAACGAGAACCTAATGCACGATGGGTCAATCAATATAATGAAGAAATATTAAGAGCATGGGATGCTAATATGGATATTCAATTTGTACTTGATCCATATGCATGTGCTAAATACCTTATGTCATACACAACAAAACCAGAACGAGAAATGAGTTTATTATTGGAAGCAACTCATAAAGAGTGTCGTGAAGGAAATATGTCTGTACGTGACGAAATGAAAAAACTAACAGGTACATTTTTTAATCATCGACAGGTTAGTGTGCAGGAGGCTATTTATCATGCCACTAAAATGCCACTAACATATTCAAGTCGAGGTTTTGTTTTTGTACCATCACATTCAAACAGTTGTAAATTTTTGAAACCACCTAATATATTGAAGGAAATGGATCCAAATGATCAAAATATTTATATGTCTAATTTAGCTGACAAATATTTTGATAGACCAAACCAACCTGAATTTGATATTTGTATGGCAGATTTTGCATCTGAATATGAAATTTTGCCAATAAGTAAAAATGTTAAAAATCCAAAAACACCAATTCAACGCTTACAAACATTGAATTTTGCTATTAAAAAACGTTGTAATCGTAAAGCTATTATTCGATATCCATATTTTAACCGAGAAACAGATAAAGAAAATTATTTTGAAAATCTTCTATCTCTATATTTACCTATAAGAAGTCGAGATGATTTAAAAAAGCCTTATGAATTATTTTATCAAATTGGTGAAATCTTTGATGCTCGACTACACTGCAACAGAAAAGTAAAAGATATTGTATATGAAAATCAAAGAAAGTACGAAATTAATGCCAAAGAAACAGGTGAAGTAGAATCGTTATTCAATGAATTATCTTTGAATTTGAAAGATAATGATTGGGCTGAAATCGTTGCTAACAAAGAAAAGCATAATACATGGTCAAGAGAAATTGAACAAGAAGAAAATCCTGACTTTAATATGATTCATAAAACGAAAAATAAAAATAGCTTTGTTGATATCAAACAAACATATTCTACGACAAACGAGATAAGACCATTGCTAGAATCAATGAATAAAGAACAGCAAGAAATATTTTATTATGTACGAGAATGGTGTACAAAACGTTTGCATAATTCCGATGTTGAACCTCTTCGTTTGTTTATAACAGGAGGAGCAGGAACTGGGAAAAGCCATTTATTAAAATGTCTTCATTACGAAGCTACAAGAATTTTTTCTCGTAAAAAACAATTAGAACCTGATGAAAATATAGATGAAATTCATACATTGATTACAGCATTTACGGGTGCAGCAGCTGTAAATGTTGGTGGAGTTACTATTCATAGTGCATTCGGTATTGGCACTCAGTCAAATAATTTGAATGATTATTTATCTTGTGATAAATTAAATAGTTATCGTTGTAAATTGCATTCTCTTAAATTGCTGTTTGTTGATGAAGTTTCTCTCATACAATCAAGTCTTTGGGGTGCTATGCATTCTCGTCTTACTCAAATTATGGGCATACATTCGAATACAGCCATCTTCGGTAATGTTGCAATAATTGCAATAGGTGATTTTTATCAATGTTCACCTGTTGCTGCATCAAGCATTTATTCTTCATTGCTTTGGTCTGATCATTTCGAATATGTTGAACTTACGATCAATGAAAGACAAAAGACAAGTTTTTCATTTTCTCAAATGTTGAATCGTATCCGAAAGCTAAAGAAAAAAGAGGGTATGAACAAAGAAGATCGTGAAATACTTGAAAAATGTCATCAACGATATTTAAACAAAGAATATCATTCTGAAGCACTACATCTATTTCCTAAAAATGATCAAGTCGATGCACATAATGAACAAATGATTGAAAAAATTTGTATCAATATACGAACATTTTATGAAGTTGATAATCATAACAGAGAAATAAAACCGAATGATAATAAATCTACGAAAAAGATGAATAAAGTACTAAAACTTGCTAAAAATGCAAGAGTAATGATAATAAAAAATATCTGTGTCAATGACGGATTGGCCAACGGTGTAACTGGTCGTATTGTAGATTATGTAGAAAATAGTAATTCACAAGTTTCTCATATAAAAATCAAATGTGACTCAACTAAAGTTGGACGTCTACATCGAATCAGTTGTCCATATTGTCATGGGCAAGATACAATATGTGTAACACGAGAAAGTGACGCTAACGGTCAACAAGATGCAGATTTTCGATCAAAAAAAGGAATAAAACAATTTCCTTTACGTCTCAGCTGGGCTATGACTATTCATAAAGCTCAAGGTATTACTGTTGATCAAGTTGTCGTCAGTACGAAAGATTTTTTCGGTAGTGGAATGGGTTATACAGCATTGTCTCGTGTTCGAAATTTAGAAGGTTTATTTCTCATTGATACACATTTCGATAAATTCTACTGTAATGAGAATATCGATCGAGTTCTTTCTCAAATGAAAGAGATAATAAGAAAACCACCAATATTCCAACAATCTTCAAATTATTTAAACATACTATTTCATAATATTGAAGGATTGAAATGTAACTTTAATGCGTTTAGAAATCATCATTT
This sequence comes from Rotaria sp. Silwood2, assembly GCA_905329745.1. Lineage (NCBI taxonomy): Eukaryota > Metazoa > Rotifera > Eurotatoria > Philodinida > Philodinidae > Rotaria > Rotaria sp. Silwood2. The sequence goes on from CAJNSZ010002286.1 coordinate 16,165, forward strand.
AACTCAAAATGCAGATTTAATTTGTCTGACAGAGACATGGTTAAATTATAAAAATCATAATAATAAAAATTTTGAAATGGATGGATATCACCTGATTCATAAATCAAGATCTTCTTCATTTTCTAAAAATCATCCACTTCATTCCAAGGGGGAAACAGCGTACTCTCGTACTCCCGTACTCCGTGTACTCCTTGTACTCCACGTACTCCCTGTACTCCCTGTACTCCCTGTACTCCACGTACTCCCTGTACTCCACGTACTCCCTGTACTCCACGTACTCCCTGTACTCCACGTACTCCCTGTACTCCACGTACTCCCTGTACTCCACGTACTCCCTGTAC
>CAJNSZ010002287.1:0-16504 GCA_905329745.1 Rotaria sp. Silwood2
TTTAACTTTTCGACATTTTTCCTTTCGACATTTTTACTTTTCGACATTTTTACTTTCGACATTTTGCTTTCGACATTTTTCCTTTCGACATTTTTCTTTTCGACATTTCTCAGTACATTCGGTTGGCTATTTTGTGAATATCTGCTGAATACAAATATAATGTTCGAACCTTTGAGTCGTAGGAATAGTACGCATATCAACTACCTATCACGAAAGTTTCATTCTAGCAAAAGCAATCCGATACCAAGAAGGTTTGGTCCGGTTACTGTTTCGTTCTTTTTATGATTTATATTTACGTCTTCAACGAAAGGCAAGCAATCATAACAGACAGCAACGATGTGCAAAAACATGAAACAGCGAGCGAATAAACTAATGAAGGAAAAAAGTAAGAAGTTGCTGCCATTAATACCTACTTTCAAAACCAGCAACAAAATTACGAATGAAAGTTGTTCTGTGTCGTTGCTCTCTTCTTTTGTGATTTCTTCCCACCTCTTCAGCTGAATTCCTATAACTAGCAACCGAGATAATGATTGGAATAAAAAACAAGTAGGGAGGGCATGTAAGAATGAACGAAGTATTACCAGCCGCCAATGCCTTCTTACAGAAAGAAAAAAGAAATCGACAATGAAGATTCAGGGTGGTGTGGGTGAGTGTGGGTGGGTATGGGTGTGGGTGTGTGTGGGTGTGTGTGGGTGTGGGTGAGTATGGGTGTGGGTGTGTGTAGGTGAGAGTATTCTATTCTGTCTTTTACCCACTCCTCAAGCCCACATCTGCACCCACATACCCACCCACACCAACACCCACACCCACACATCCACACCCACACCCCACCCACACCCACACCCACACCCACCCACACCCACACACCTGCACCCACACCCTCCATGAAATTGTTATAAGGCATGTAACATAATAGATTGTCTCATCTCCTATCTCATGCATATCTTTTCTCTCTTTCTTCTTTTCGTAAACATCGTACTGAGATATTTTTATTTATTTCTGCTAATATACACTAAAATCATGATATCTTCCTCTTTTCTCTTCATGTATTATCATCAATTTTTTGTTAATGTAATCATTTGAGTTGAAGACAATCAATTGATTGAAAAATCAATTTTCAATTGAAAAGAAAATTTCATTCTCAAACGATTAATGTACTATAGTCATAGCTCTTGATGTTTTTCTAATGAGTACAGGAGAGGTTCAAATTGGGTAGACAATCAGACAAAGACTCTTTGGCAGAAAATAACAAGCAAAAAGCTGTATGCTAAAATGTGACATGCAGTTTTTTAGATAATTACTCGAAATTTTCATAGATATGACGTGAAAAGTGGAAAGAATTGGTCCACTCGATTGCCTTCCACATCAAGACCTATGCTTATAATTAATGAAATAAATCATTATCTTAATAAATTTGATTTTTTCATTAGTTTGATTGATAAAAAACTTGATATTGTCCTTTTGAAAATTCATTAATTTCTCTTTATTATGAACTTGAAATTTTTCTAAAACTAAATATATTTGATGACAATCTTAAATAGTGATAACATACTTTATCATCTACTATAACTCGAATTTAATGAAAATTAATTTAGTTATGCTGAGAAAAAAAACATGTTTTACTTTTCAACATTAAAAAAAAGTCAATACTCATTTTATCTTATCTTGTATTATATGAAAGGAATTGCTCGTATTAAAAACTCTTCTTTCCTATCTCTTGTAGTAGAGATTCTAGATCAAATCAAAATAGTGTTTTTTCTTTATTGCTTGATTTTATAGATTTGTTAAAAATACATAATGTTATCCTATTATAGTTGTTGTGATTGGTCTCCAATCACGAATATGAAATATTTAAAATGAAAATGAAAATAATTAATTTTGAAGTAAAGACTTGATATTTATCTTGAGAAAAATACTTTTTTTTTTTCAATATTATTTTGTTGAATTGGTTTAATTATTTAATAAATTATGTTTAAAAAAAAACTCTGTTGGTCATTTAAAGAGAAAAAGAAGTAAAAGATCTTTGAAGAAAAAGATTTGCATTGAAATTCATAGGAAGATAATTTTATAAAAAAACAAAATGAATTAATGAAGAATTCTTTTCGTTATTGTTTTCTTTTCCATTTTACCTTGAAAAAAAGTTCAGGTGCAACACGCATATAGAAAATTCATATTTAAATCATTATGATATGTAATAAATGGTTTAGCTGTTGCTCCACCTGCAACCATACTCATCATTGGTGTTTCAACCTATTAGAAAAAGAAATAGATAAAAATTTTTCTTTTTTAAAAATATGATTATTATTATTCATACTTCAAGAAAACCTAATTGATGAAAAAAATTTCTAAGATAAGAAATTATTTTAGCTTTTATAATAAATCTTTCTCGAACATCATGATTTATCATTAAATCAAGATAAAGTTCACGATAACGTGTTTCCTAAAAAAATAAATAAATAAAAATCTTTTTAATAAATAAATCAATTTTTATTATTTAACTTTATCTTTAAAACGATAATGTGAATGAGGTAATTGATGTAATGATGCTGTTAAAATTATTATTTCACTAGGAATTATACTTAATTCACCTTTTAATGGACGACCTAAATTAAATAAATTCAATATAATATATAGATGATATTTTGCTTTGTGATTCTCATGTGATACTCATTTCAACTGATAAATCATTTCTCAATTCAGATTCTATTTGTATAATGTAAACTCTAATGAGATATATGGCACAGTATGTACTAGAAGTACACATAGGGCAGGTTAACATCTTTATACTCTGCAAAATCGAAAGTCAGATTTTATAATTTTCATCCTTGAAAAGAACATTCTTTTGAGTCTTAAAAGAGTTAAAAAATGAAAAATAGATTGCATGGAGTGATATCAACTGGTGTTCAAAGTTTTTCTCTGTAGATATACATACGAAAAAGACATGGTAGAATTAAAAAATTAAATGAAATGATCATCGAAAAATTGTATTTTATTTTTTTTTCTCGTATTTTTACCCTGATTAGATAGAAATCTTAATTAATGAGTTCTATATGATTTGATTTTGAATGATGATATTTGCCTAATGTTTGCTCATTATCTTACTGTTACATCAAATACATTTTCATCTTGTCGTGTCAATGACTTCACATTATCTTCTTCAAATTGTTATACTACTAAATAATTTAAAAAACTCTTATTAGACAAAAGTTGGTGACGTATTTTTCGATATGTAGCTGTTGAAAATTAAAAAAAAACGATTTTGAACATATAAATGGTTTCATTAGTTGCTTTAAATGTTATTGTATATTTCGTCATGGATCTACAAGTGGAACAAAACACATTGTCTAACATAAAATCGATGTTGTCCTTTAATTTCCTTAGATCATATTGAAGGTGATATATTTGATTCAAAATTAATTCAGTATAAATTAAATCAAGTTGGTTTCGATGAAAAGCTAAATTAACATTCAAAGAAAAAATAAACTTTTATCAATGAAACTATTATTATACAATGAATAATGTGTTAATTCAGCAGGGTGTGAAAAAAATCATCCTGTGAACACGTCTGGTATATACCAACAAATTGAATGATACTATTTCAATCTAAAATTTAATCCATAGATAGATCTGCTTATGATAGAAGTGTCCTGAAATTTTCATCTCAACAAAAAAAAAAATGTTTTCTTTATAAAATATTGAATTTCTAAAAGAGAAAAATAAAAACATTAATATCCTGCAAAAGCTACGAATCTGAGATTTCCTGAAAATTGAATATCTTGTGCAGGAAATATTCTTTTAAGATAAAATTTTTAAAAGATTCTAGTCGCAAAATAAATCTATCTGTTAAACAAATATCAGATCAAAATATCATCATTCGATATGTTGATATATATGGTGTTATAGACTAAAATTTGCATAAAATGACTAAAACTCTCGAAATAAGATCTAAGAAGACTCATTCTTTTCGAACTTTTCAATATTCATTAGGATCTACTTTATACATATTGAATCTAAACTAAAAAATGATTTATCAGTTGAAAGAGTTGTCTTGTAAGAAATTAAATTTTTTAAACAAAAAAAAAAATTAAAATATACTTGGTCGTCCTTTAACACCAATAATATCTCCACGATGAATACGTTCATTAACATGATTAAATTCTTTAATATTGTCATAATATCTATAATAAAGTAAGAAGAAAAAAAATCAATTCAATTGTTAATAATAATTTATTATCTTTTGAAATGAAATAAAATGATTTAATATTAATTACCTTTCATTAGCCACAACTTTTATTTTAGTCATTTCACCATGAAGATCATAAAAATATAATTTTTTACTTATTATTCGTTTTGAATGAATACGTCCTAAAAAAATAAACTATATATATTGATACTTTTTTTTAAGAGGATGATAATGATTCAAATCTTATTAAATTGATTATCATAAAATACTTAATTTAACATTAATTATTATTTTCTTTTATTCTTAGTCATATATACACAAAAAAAAATCTTCACTACGATTTCTCTCTAATTACTAAAGTTATAATAACAATTACTGTGTCTCATCCCGCATCCGCAACTTCTCAATTCCGTCCCATCTCGTCCTACCATTTTTCGAAAAAAACATCGTCCCACGTTCCGCGGAGTTCTGATATCGAAACAGCTAAATCATTGCAAACTATCCAATGTGTTGATTATATATAATATGTGTTGAATTAGCGTGTGGTCAATGACGAGATTTAATCAGTAAGATTTTCATTGAAAATCTATTTATTATATATGTCAAATTATAGAAGAACTTATTGCTAATATTACTAACATTGATAGATCTGATAAGATCGGTGAAACAAGTTTAGGAATATTTGGTTATATATGTCAAAATATTGTAAATTTCTTATATTTTTATTTCTAACTTAATATCGAAACAAAAGATCTTTTTATTTGATGTAATAAACACAACAAAATTCAAAGTTTCATTTTATCTGTATATAAAAATTTTTACATTTCTTTTCCCCAAAAAAAGTTAACCAGAACAAAGCAAAGAAATATTCGCAGTTTCATATTATTATAGCCATATGAAAAGTGTCTCTTCATCTGTCGTTTTAGGAACTTCCGTTCGAAAAGAACGACTATTTGAAGTTTGCAATTTACGCAATGCATTTTCATAAATTTTACCATCTTCAATACCACCAGTAATAGTGAGAAAATTTAATTTCTCGAGACGATTGATAAACATATGTGACATTTCAATCAAATGATCGCTAAGACCATCTAGTTTTATAACTTGCAAATGAGGTAGTCGTTCGGTGATTAAATAGGCAATTTTTACCAAATTTGATTGATGTATAGCGAAAAAAAGATTAAGTTGTCGTAAACCATTTGACATGAGCATATTACACAAAGAAGCATCGTTAAAGAGATGAATTAAATTTTCCCTTTTCGAATCACATGTGTACTCAATTTCTCTTCTGTAATGTAGTTCTAGAGTACGTAGGTTAATCGCTTGCGAAAAGAGAAGGCGCAAATGAGTTGAATTGAATGGATGAGCAATACTAAGCGATGTAACTTGATGCCAAGGAACAATAGGTGGTGATAAAGAAAGAAATTCGTCGTTGATCCGATAATCCTTATCCATAATAATCTCATTGCAATGGAACAATTGACTGTTGAAGACACATCTATTATATGGCCATCGACTTTGTCTAAATTCAAAAAAACATGTTTGTTATAAAAAAAACCAACTGTCTGCTTATACCCATGCACAGTATTTTTATTTAGATACGAATCGACACATAAAGTTTTATCCATTCTTGGTATTGTTACAGCTCTAATAGAATATATCGTGTATTCTTGTAACGATAGTTCTAATTCAATTGGTACTGATCCTTTGAGTTTTTGAAATACATTGGATAAGATTTTGTTTGTATTTGGTGGTGGCACTTCAGTTCTTCCAAGCCATTTAATATCAAACGAATATAAACATTGATTGGAAAGCATCGATAGTAAATTGCAAAGAACATGAGAACCATCTATCTTCGCCAATAATATGAAGCTCGTCAATGAATATAAAACATCACGCTGAAATAATTTATTAATTGATTTCAGACTAATGAATGAATTCAAACATTTTATTTTTAGGCGGCGTAGATTTGGAGCAAGATCTTTATTAATAGGTGTGATTCGACTAAAATATATTGACAAGATGACTTTCTAACAATAAAATATGCATCCCTTATATTACTTAACTTCTTAATGAAACATGCAGTTTTATTTCATTTATCTATATCGGATCACATGGCAGGTTGCTATATACAGTATTCGATATATTTTTGTTCAAACTGTTCAGTGACGTTCCCAGAGGGAGGAATGTAGGGACCAATCCCCCTGGATCGATCGGAATACCTGAAGGGGAGTACGAGTCGAATCATTTTCTCGTCTCTGAAACCGGTTTCTCTCCACAGCGATCCCCCTGGGAAAGGTCAATCCTCCCCTGGAAAAAATTCCTGGGCACGTCACTGAAACTGTTCTTCACTTCATGATGTAGAATTGATAGAGATCATCTACTAAACTATTTGTCTTCTGATTAGTATTCAACAAATCATATTCCCGATAAAATTATCGAAAATAAGTCTCATAATAGAGACAAATCTCAGTACATATTCTTGAATTTTTTACCGATCAATAAGTTTTCCTTCATGCATTATCTTTTATTGTAAAGTAACTTCTACTTTCTATGCAAATCTTTACTCTCTTCTAAAACTTTCATCTGTGATTTTCATAGAAATATTCTTCGAAGAGTCTATTCGACATTAGAATATATTTTACAATGTCTTTTAGCATTATCTCTAGAGTTGCTCGATTTTAATCTGGGAGTACTCTTTTGAGCTTTCATCATTAATTTCATTGAATCTAATATATTTAAATGTCAAATCTCAAATAATGATCAACGAATACACATGAGAAAAATGAAGAGAAGTGTTTTTTTTATGTAAGAATAAATTGAAAATGTCACGCTAGTAAATTCAAATACTGACGAAATAGATTTAACATTATCACTTCCACAAGTAGAACGATAACTAATTACGAATGACAAAAACAATTATTTTTGTATTGATCTCATCGAAAGAACGCAATTTTAATGATTGGCTTTTCTATATACGTTCATCTGTAATTTCATATAACTCATAGCTGATTAATTTCAATCGCCTTTCTTATATAAATATTATAAACAATTAAAAATTGAATGCGTAATTTAATTGTAATTCATCAACAATTTAATATCTCCTCGCTATAGTTAATATTTCATCCTAAAAGTGAATAGGAATTATTCAAAAAAGTATCTTATTATTTGATAAATAATTAAATTTTAACTACAATGTCTCTTGATAAATTGATTAAATGTATTCTCTTCTACCCATACGCTTTACATTGAGTTTATAAATTAAAATATGCATTCAATTAAAGAAAGAATCTCACTTATTATTATTTCTTAGTGAATGTTCTCGAGGTAGCCAAGAAGTAGTCTGTGTATAGCTGAGTTGTTCCAATTGTGGAAGAAATTCAAATAAATACGATAGAAATCCAGGTGAAGAACAAATTGCAAGTGATTGTAAATTTAAAAGTTTGGTTTGAATCAGCATAAATGTTCTGCCAAGTGGTAGAACGAATTGACTGTCTAGAGTAGAACGTATATATCGCCGAAAAAGTAGATGACATACACGTAATGAAGGAAATAAATGAAAAATTCGTTCATAATACGCACTTTCAGGCACACCTGAAAACGTATAAACAGCACGACAAACAGTTGAATAACGTACACTAAACATGATCAGGGATTTAATGGATGACAATGAGTTGAGAATCAATTCAAAAGAAGAACGTTTTATATCAATTAAAGATAAATGACGGAGATTGGTAAATGTAGTTACATGTTCAGCTAACCAGATGCCATTATCAATAGCTAATGTATCTGAGACATGTAATGAAATAAGATGATTATGAATGTTTGGTTGTGATAAATATTTATAATAAAATTCGGTCACTACTATATTCATTCCACTGAGACCCAAGTAAACGGGCATAAATGGAATGTTATTTATGATAGCAGCAAATCGTGAATTAAGATTAGCAAAAATATTGAATACTTCATGAAATTGAAAATAAATAAATATTTGATAGAGTAATTCCACAGGGATATTCTCTAATGTTGTTGCCATAGTGTGTTTTAATGTCATGATGTTGAATTGTGCACATCATTCTTGTATAATTGCTTCATAAACAATAGTACAAAGCATTATTGTTCTTTCCGCCAATAGTCATCGCAATAAGATAATATTTTTATTGCTATTCGTCACGTTCATAGGTCAATGTACATACAATTTGTGTTTTCTTTTCTTTCGGTCATCTTTTTTTCTCAATAGCGTGTTTGTTATAACAAGTGACAATACTATTTTTCCGATAGCCATGAACGAACCGTTTTTCTTATATTAAACTTACCTTTTGGACATCACATATGTGATAACAATTTTGAAAAAAACTTGCAAAAACTTTATGAATAATAATTAAAGCATCGATTACGTTTTCTATCATGATATTTCATCATTTGACTTTCGATTATCATTTTTTTTAATGGACAAGGTGTAGAAAACTATAAGATATCAAAACTCTATTAGTTTTCAATGAGCTTCGAACATCATTTAGATAGGATTTGAGTGAAAAAAAATCAAAAAAAGTTTTATTTTAATTCAAGAAAAAAATAATACTCATCGTAGCATAACAACTAATAATAGGAACAAATTGTTTATTATGTCTAATTAGCTTTTGGGGTGGGGTGTGGGTGTGGGTGGGGTGTGAGGGTGTGGGTGTGATTATTATATTTATCTACATCCATCCCACACCCACACCCACACCCATACCCACCCACACCCACACCCCACACCCTCTTTCTTTCTGATATTGTGTATTATATTTTCTGTTGCTGCTGTTAAAATAAAAAATATTATTTCAATTTAATAAAACGTTTCGTGCAATATACCAAAAGATACGTCTTCAGATGCTGAACAAAATCATCTTCTAATATGTTAGGCTTCCACAAATCAATCGAAAGTTATCATTGAAATACCCCCTATAACTCGTTATTTTCTAGTAGAAAAATGAGTCGATCTTTTAACAATATATTACAGTGTATCAGCTGCTATTTAGTCATTTTAAGAGATCTCATAATGAATATTGTACATGATGTACGACTTTTCCCTCTACAAGATGGTTATAAAAAAGTTTCGAAAATTTCGAATGATTTCCAAAATTGGCTTACAAAGTTGATCAACTGGGATAGAGTCTATGAGGAAAAATTATTATGAACAGATTTTCTGAAAAACAAGTTTAAGAAGACTATGATGTATGTAAAGTAGTTTTCACACAAGTACAATATATTTCAATAAGCATATAGTCTATATAAACTGCTGAATTATCCTTTATCGTAATCTAAGCAGGTAAAATGGGTTAGCGTTAGCTGATCTTATAGAAGCATCATGTTATGCGAAAGAGCTGAAAACGCTTTGCAAGTCGATTAACGTTCATTTATGATTCAGCGGAAGTTAAATTATTGTTTGAATAGTTGTACACTTACTTTATACAAGACGCAGGATTGTTGGTCATGTTTAAGGGGAACCCTATCCGTATTTCTTCTCTTCGGGACATAGAGCCCATCATGCCTGAAGAGGAGGGACATTATTCACAAAATACATGTCTCTTTATTGTTTATGAGGGTACTCGAAAAAACCACACTCATGCAAACACTATAATTCTTTATCAATGGTCATTATTCAGAAAATTCGTGCTCATTAGTATGTTCATGCGGGCATAACTCGGTAAGACCATACCCGTTAGTTTATTTCAAATAACGTAGCCCTAATCCGGTAAACCTGGTTCTGTTTTATATTTTATTTGGCTTTCCTTGAGATCAGAGGAGCGGTTAAGCTGGGAATACATCTAAAGAGATGATTCAAGTGCCATTTTAGGATTCACACCAAAGCCTCTAGCATTCGGATCTCTTATAGAACTATTTCAATATCTTGAAAATCTTGTTATAATGTTTCAAGTTCAAAGTGAATTTCCTCGTTCTCAATATTATTACTAGTAATTTTGACGGCTTTACCTTCGATGATGACTTTACTACATGACAAATTTTGAGTGGCAATCATCTGTCTTTCGTGTTTAAGCTGACAGAAAAATGAGCAAGTTTCATTTTCATTTTAAACTTCGACAGCAGAAAAGTGAAATTTGCGGTTTTCTTTCACGGTCTTCATATCTAATACAAACTGTTTCGATCTCCAACGTTTCAGACTGGGAATTTCTTCATGTAATTTTTTTTTGAGGTAACAACGTCGTTTATCTGAAAAATGTGTGTCCCGTTTACGTGTGGATAAAACCCAAGCTTGAGGAAGAGAATTCATATATTGTGTGAATGTGTGACGATGAGTACATGTGGATGTGAGTGTCTGTGCATGATGAAGACATCCACGCGAACACCCAAACGTACACCTGCATCTAACGCCCACACCCACACCCACCCATACCCACACCCACCGACACCCACACCCCACACCCTAGTTTTGACCGTTATTTTTTGGATTTTCTCGATAAGTAAATAAGCAAGAGAGCTGATTATTGCGTCATTTTTGTTCAACTGTGCTCCGGATGCACCAAAAAACTTTCATCTTAATTGATCTAATAGTTTTTAAGATACAGTCCATGATCCAGTTGAGAAATCATGTCATAAAAAAATGTTTGACCTACCTTTTTGATTATCGCAAATAAAGGAGCATGTAAAAAAAACTATAAATTCAAAATTTTAGCCTTCTCTGAGTGACTTTTGAATAGATATAAAAAAAACATTGAAAATGTCTCCACAAAGCTCTAAAAATAATCATCATGCTTTTTTGTTTTTTCCTGTTCCCAGTATGTGATTAGTTTTTTTCCTAAAACTCAATCAAATCAAATTGAATACTATCTCAAAAGATAGAGCAAGTTTTGCTCTACAAATCTGTATATTTAGATTTTCCGTAAATAGTTTTTAAACATATCTATGGAGAATCAATGTCCGAGCAACGATACAAAAAATGTGTAATAATTTTGAAAATGTGTGCTGTTTTTCACTATTTCTATGAAAAAAAATCTCAAAAAACATTCGGGTCGACAGTAGTTTCTTATGGGTTTGATAGACCGGAAAAAACTGCACAAGATACATTTAAAAAAATATCCAAAAAATACGCGCATAGTACTTTAATTTAGCCCAAAACATAAAAGAACATTACCGTTATATAACACTTTTTTATGGTATTTTCGAAACTTGTCAATCAAACGACAATGTGATTACGGTTTTTTTGCAACGTGGAGACTACGCGATATAGAACATCTAAAATCTATTTGTCATGTTAGTTCGGCAGTCAATCCAATAAGATATTATATGTAAAGATAAACTCCTTTATACTCTTTATAGATCTGCTATAGTCAATATTCAATACTATAGAAGACAATTGTCGCTCGTCGATAAATTTACTGCTTAGAACTTTTGTCTGATTATGTTCGCATGGAAAGATGAGGGTGTGGGTGTGCTTTTTTACTCACCAACACACCAACATCCATACAAACACCCACATCCATAGCGACCCTCAGCTACACAAACGCACACACATCCATACTCTTACATCATCGCCCACACCGCCACACATTAGCATGCACACATCCGCGCATACCCATGTCTACGCTGACATCCACACCCACACCTGCACCCGCATCCTACCAGTCAGATATAGAATCGGTTGGGTTAAAAAAACGCTAATCAATCAGGCATCTTTGATATCTGTAACATACTGGTAACAAAATATTCTAAACTGAGTCACCTCTGTTAGGCCAGTAACAAACAGATTTTAGTAATACAGTAAGAAAAAAATTGGTTTCAAGAGTTGAATCATAGTTTCATAAATAGATCAGCTGTTCAAATTTTACTGAAACACATCGAAAGGTAGAGTGAGTTGTGAAGCATTATTTAATATTTGCAGGTATATCCACTGTTTGCGGCTATCATTGCAACAATCTTCTACATATTACATATGAATATCGTATACGTTTAACTTATGTTAAAATAAGAAATGCTACAACCAAAGATACTGTACTCCCAGCAATCGAAAAAAAATATTACAGATTTAAAAGAAGAAGAAAGATCTATGCTAAAAGTATATAGTGAATCAGAGAGTGACACGAATAAGAAAATCTCTATTCTGATTCGATTCGATTTCGGTGTTTGTAGCGGGCTGACAAACTTTCTTCATAAAAATACCATTACTCCAATCAATGACGATCTTATTGATTATATTAATCATTTTATTCAAGAACAAAAGAAACAAGAAATTGGTGTTGAAAATGTTCTTGTTATAGATGCTCTTGAAAAATACAGAATACAATATAAACAAGAAATCGATCTATTTCAAAAAAGATTAAATAATTAGAAAATATCAACATCTTCAATGAATAATTTAGATGATATTAAAATCGAAGAAATATTTACATTTATTATGAGTCTTTATCGATTGCCTATAAATGGTAGTAAGATTCGAAAACAATGGAAAGTTTCAAAATAACTTTATAATGTTACAACTAAAGGAAATTTTTCATTCAGAAAAATCGTTAACTAGTCGACTTAAAGAAAATATCTTTTATCTAAATTTTAATCAATTTTCTTTTACTAAATTTTTGACTTAAATTTTCTTCTTTTCAGGTCTACACATTTTCTAATAAAAAATAATTTCTATGGTCTTTTCAGGCAAGGTAAGTGTTTATAGAGCTATTATACTTATGTCAATTTATCATCATAAAAAAAATTGTGTATAAAGTAAAATTTTTTCAGTTGAACCAAAATATGTTGTATCATGTGTTATTTGTTCATTATTTACTCAGCATTTTGTTTTGCGCATGGTTTGAACATGTGATGTTCAAAATTAAACATTTGAGAAATAATTGAGTCGACATCTGAAATTTCTACCTTTTTTTACACAAAAAAATGAAAGTTGTAGATTGGGAGAAACAAGTTTTTATAGAATTCTTATATTTATTTGTTTAAGATATGAAACACACACAAAACTGAGACAGAAGAGAACGACGTTCATTTTATCGTCATCCAAGAGATGCTTCCATTAAATTGTATTTCGGTTTTTTTTCTGTTCTTTTTATGCACACTCTCAACTTCATAGACTGTAAATTATCAAAATTCTTCACCTGTTTTCAACCAAGAAAAAAATAGATTGTCATAAAACAAAAGCGCAATAACAAATAATTGACGACTACTCTAACTGAAGAGCTAATTGCAAGTATGTTAGTGTATCTATATTATTTGCTTGTATGGCAATAATGACTTGCTTTTGCTGTTAACTAGTGAGATGAATACTGCAATCGACATGAGTGTCGAATATTTTCATAAGGTTTTTTTTATTCACAATTTTACTTCAACGAGATTTAACCTTGGAAAAAAAGTATAGTCATCTACTATGTAAATCATTTGAATTCTTGTAAGTTAAATTTATACATAAACAAACTTTAGTATATGTATATCCTTGAAATATCAAACTTCAGAAGTAGTATTTGGAGTTAAGAATAAAAAAAAATTTTCTGTCATAAGTGTGTGGTTGTTTTTTTTTTATAAATCTCAACGATATTTTATCTTTTGCCTTGAAAGCTTTGCTTCAAGAACTATTATTGATATTTTTATTGTGTTATGTAAACGAGCAATGCAATATAAAAAGAAAAGTACTTCTTAATAAAATATATTTGATTAGAAATATGCATAGACAATGAATAACTGAATATTTTGTTGAAATTCCTATTTTATCGAAGTTTAGATCAGAACACTTTAATAAACGTAGCTTAGATCATAGTTCTTAGTCATAGTGATCTTGTCAGGCTTTAACAGTGCTATTACCATCGTCAGCATAATAATGTTTATTCTTTTTCAACTATATTATTATATTGATATCAATGGTACAAGTCAATATAAAGATGAGATTATGAAAGTGATTTATTAAAACAATAAGAAAGCTACTGAGTATTCTTTATGAATTGGTCCTAAATTTTATTGAATATATTGTACATTCATATGGCTTACGATCCATTCTACGTTGAACGCTTTTTTTTCTGTAAATGGCGAACTAGTTTATTTTCAATAATATTTTTTCCTGTTTTCTTTGAGAACCTCAAATCTTATAAATAAAATATTTTAATGTTTTTTTTTTCTTTGTAGATTGTCAAACTGACACATTTATTCACTATTAAATACGAGTGAGGATATGGGTGAGAGTTCGCGCAACACATCATGTATGAGCTTCTTCAAATGCCAAACTGGATATCCAATCGAACGGAAAGTGATCGATACATCAGGTCGATTAGGTTCACTTTATGACGCTTCAACAGATAATTTAATTGATCGACATTCTACTCAAAGAATTGAAAGAAAAATACCCCGTACACGTTCTATATGCCGGTTGTTTTCAGGTGATCAATCGAGAGAACTCATCAGTTTTCTCCGAAATATCGACTGTGACGATGCAACTCGACAAAGTATTTGTCTTCAAATGGTTGAACCAAGAGGCACTAGCCGTCTTATTGAATATAATCAACCTGTTAATGAGAATACTCGTTTTCTATATTATTCTTATAGAGCTAGAAAAGAAAGGGTAAATGTTAAAGCTCGAACAGCGGATAGAATCGTTGGAATACCATTAAATCCAAGTACAGCGACTCATATGATAACGAAAATTTTATGGGGGTTTGAAACTTTATGTATCATACAAATTCCAAAAAATCAATCTGTCAACGTAGTCGATCAATTGCTTCATCGTATTTGTAATCAACTTCAAAATAACCAAATTCCAATTGAAGTTAATAGTATTGATCAACATCTCATTAATCAATTAACAAATATTACTGTATATGGATCCGAAACGTGTGTCGATCGGCCGAATACATCATTATTAACTATTCTCACTAGAATACAAGATTGGCAAAGAAATTGGGAAGTTCATCAACCACTTATCTATACGATGCAACCGTTAAGATGGCTTTATAGTAGCTCTGAATTTTCAGGACCATATTCCTTACCTAGTTCAACTAATTCTCATATTACACGAACAGAAATGCTAATCAATCATATAAAAAATCAGATAAAAGACCTTGGAGAAATGCTTCGAAATCTTCCGATAAATTTTTCGAGTGGAACACTTAATGAATGTTTAAAAGATATTCAACAACAATATCGTTTGATGTTGAATTCACAGGCTAATATTCAAGAATGTCTTAGACGAGCTCTTGCAGATGTTCGTCGACAACATGTCAAACCAAGAGCGTTAGAGAATATCATTGCAGATCGACGTTATGTATGTTTACGTAATGCTGAACTGGAGAACTTTTGCATTGATGTTAAACAATTGTTAAACAAATCGATATTAATCGAAAAATTAAAGAACAATCAAATTGAATATATCAATGTGTCCGATGTCCGTCCTAATCAAGAAATACCAATACTAATGACAATTGATAATATTGATGACATGTTTAAGCGTGTTTATGACAATGATTCTGTAATTCTTTGGTATTCAAGTGACCGTTTAAAACGTGAACAAGAAGATAGATGGCAACAAATAGATCAAGAATTAACTTCAGAACGACAACATGTGGAACAACGAATAAAATTAGTCTATGTTGATTTCACTTACTTCAAAGAAAAATTAGAAAATTTTACCATTGTAAGATTACCATTGGCAGAAATACCGGAAACTGAGCGTGATCCTAATAGAGGTAAGAGATCGGGTTAGGTGAAGAAAAGTCCATCTTTTCGTTAGTTTCATGGACGACATTTAGCTCTTTTCTGTTGAGAAAAGTCAACTGGTTTAAGTTAACCTTAGTAGTAATCATAACAGCTATGTAGTATATAAACAAACATATTCAACATGTTATCGAACGAATCATCCATAACATATATATATAGTCATCATTCATTTTCTAAAAATTGTCATTTCTTAATTAGTGATAGAGATGTTCGAACACAGTCTTCATCGTGTATATGTCAAATAACTTAGATAATAAATCGTAGTCGCTCAAAACGAAGGGTAATCCCCTCCCCCTCGTTCTCGACCAAAAACTCGATTTCGAGCTTAGCATAAGATATGATAGTATGAAGTGGCCTGCGCAATTAGAGACATCATTTGACTCTCAACAGTTTACTGTTACAGATTTAGTGAAATAAGGAAACTTTTTTTTTCACAGTAATTATATTGAAATTCTGCTCTTTTACTTAGCATAACGTAAAACACCAGTTTTTTTTATCCTGGCTGCTTATACGGTCTTCCTCTAACTTTGTTCTATCGGGCTGAAACTTTTACCACAGATTCTTGGAAGTATTTGTTACGATCGTATTGTTCCCATACAATCGTAAGACGAAGAAGAGATACCC
>CAJNSZ010002288.1:0-16496 GCA_905329745.1 Rotaria sp. Silwood2
TTTCTATTCACCTATCTTGACAACTAACTTTTGTATGTCATAAATAGGTATTCATCTCAGTTTTCTTGTATGTAGACATGAATATCTAAGAAAATCTGTATATCAGACAGCATGAAATGATAATTAACAAAAAACGTCTTATAAGCATAATATCTATTTGTAATAAGTGCGCTGAATGAATGCGATTTGATTGCATGAAGGCTTATTGCAAGGATCTTGTTTCAATTTAAAACACACCTCTGTGCAGGTTTGAAAAGGTCGAGGATCAACATCGTTATAGTCACTCTGAAGAGTGTGGATGTGGGATGTTGTTGAAGGGAAGATGCACACGGACTACCATACCCTGACCCACATCTTACCGAATACAACTAGCTGAATATGAGCTTCTCTGTACACTTTTAGTTCTCTGATTGATATTGCACAAAATATGCAAAGCGTTTGTATGTATCTTCGTTTTATTATTCACGGCAGTAGAGATGATGAAAAAGCGAATAGTTATAGTTAGACATCATCAAGTAGATCTCCATTAAATATTTTATAAGGTTCGAGTTTATTTTGATTTTGTTTTTCTGCATCTTGAATATACAAAGTCGAACACATTGAAAAAGCCAGCTTTTAAATGTAATACCTATATTTGTATTGAACACGTATGGTATTCAGTTGATATCTTTGTTAAGAAGAATCTATATATATATAATGTTCAGTGTCTGTCTGTGTGTGTTTCTCTGTGCCGGGTCAAAAGTCAAATAAGACTATAAGGAGAAGGTCCTAAAGGGCTATTGTATGGTATATCTATAGGACATGAAGAGCTATAATATGGAGGTAGCCATAGGTTTCTCAAGAAACTAAGGCAATAAGGAGATAAGGCTACACTAGCTACAAGGCCGAAGGCTGCACTGTAAAAAAAAAAGGTACTTTCTGGAACCTCAACAAAAGCTTCGGTAGATGACAAAAAGTTTGCAAATGTGTTGAAAGTTTAAAAAAACGAATAAATAAATGTGGAAACCTCGGATTTAAGTCCGAGTGTTATGTCTACTTCAAAAAGTAAAAAGCAATTTTTGTTTAAGTATCTTTGTAATAGGTGACTTAGCCTTCTTGTTCCTTAATGTTTTATATACCATTTTGTAGCCCATGAAATTCTCTATCGAATGGTGTATAATAGCTGAGCTTTTGTTTTATTATGAGAGAAAACGCTTTTTTGTGATAACTCAGCAATTTCTTGGCGAATCATTCTCATCTTCGAACTCGACCGAGATATCGATAAGACGATTCTGTCTGCAAAATTTCATCACAATCGGACGACGCTTTGAACAGTTACCGTATAAACCGCCGGCCGGTCGGCACCACGGACATACTGACCGATCCTATAGGGCACTCACTTTTTGAGTACACAAAAACGCTTTCCTTAACTCAAAAAACTACTTTCAAAATTTTTAAAATCTGACTTCAGATTCAGATTCCGCGACCCCGATTTACTTTCGCCAACCTTTATAGAAAATCATTATTTTCTCAAAAAATCCTTTCCTTAACCCAAAAACCTAAGTTCAAAATTTTTAAAATCTGACTTCAGATTCGGATTCCCCGACCCCGATTTGCTTTCGCCAACCTTTATAAAAAATCATTATTTTCTCAAGAAAATCTTTCCTTAACTCAGAAAAGTGCAAAGCAATTTTCATTTAAGTATCTCTGTAATAGGTGACTTAGCCTTCTTGTTTCTTTATGTTTTATATACCATTTTGTAGCTCTTGAAATTCTCTATCGAATGGTATATAATAGTTGGGGTTTTAATTGACTATGATAGGAAAAGTCGTTTACGAAAGTGGCGATGGGTCGATTTTTCCATAGGAAGGTATAGGGAAAAATGGGTATTTTTGAAATAACTCAGGAACGTCTTGGCCGATCCTTCTCATCTTCGAACTCGACCGAGATATTGTAAAGACTGAACTGTGTAGAAAATTTCATCGTGATCGGACTTTTCTTTCGAAAGTTATCGTGTAAACGGCCGGCCGGACGGCCGGACATACTGACCGATTCTAGAGTGTACTCACTTTTTGAGTACACAATAAGCATAATCGCAATGAATACGAGACGCATAAAAAAACTTGATCACTCCATGTTTCATATTTTTCTACTCCACTAATAAAGATGCTTGACATAGCTTTGCAGAATTTTCAACATAGTCATTAATCGACATATTCATGATAATGTATGGTTTTCGTTACAATTGTAGAAACAAAAAACAATGCGACATTAAATATCTTTTCGATTTCGATTAGATCTAACATTTGGATATTTCTTAAATTAAGTATGCCTTCTTAACAACAAGATCAAACTATTTTTCAGCTTATCTTTTCATCGTGAAACTTTATGCAACAAGTACTTTTTTCATTTAAATTAATTTTCAACTAAATTTTCAGATCTTTCTGTAATATTCGATTAAACACTTGACCCAGTACAGATGTCAAGAATAATATTCATAAATACTGGATGAACAAGAATCACTAGAGTAAATGAAAAAATTGATTTAACATAAATTTTATCCATAGATTGTAAAAAAAAAGTAATCCTTTTTCTTTTGTTATTTATTTTAGCTCATGCAGGACAACATGATTACAAGAGACGAAAAGCACATACTTGTTTGTCTTGTGTGGCAAATATTGCGTCATGATTCCACAACAGATTACACCTCTATGGATGTCATCTATTATACCGTCTTGATGAGCGGCTTCATTTTTAATCCACCATTCGCTAAGTAGTTTCTCAATCTTAAAGACTGATGAGAAAGTTCAAATGTCTAAGATATTTTTTTCCGATTATTATATTGACCATTTCACTTATTGTGATGAACACAAAAAAATAAAAGAAAGAAAATTATCATTGTACTTTTTGTCTTTCAATCAAGTATTTCTTTAGAAGGAAATTTTTATGACACTTTCTAGATAGCTGTCGAATTCATTTGTCATCTTGAATTTTTTTCTCTATATTCAAGAGCGGTAAATCAAGATTTTATTCGTTTTATGATTGAATGCAGTGCATATGTGAATAAAGCAATGAGAGACAGCTGTTGCAGGTCTCTATATATTATTGCTGTTGCTCCGAATGTCGATTGTGCTCTATTCATTATGAAAAAGCTCATTGATGTCAGTACACATACAGATTGTCTCGAATTTTGCGGATGTTTACCCGAACAACGAGTGAAAACAGTTCAAATCGGAGACTTTTTGCGATCGACACGAACAAATTCACTCAAATGTCGCTGCTCTCACTTGATTATTTCGACAGGACTATCTTATGAATCACATCTTTCTCGACGTTTAAACAGTTTCATCCGTATGCGCCAAGGCGAATAAATTGTTATGATGGGTACAGAGGACATGTCATCAGACATATGTATTAAAAGTATGATTGATATAGGTTAGTTGTGTGCACATTTATATATTGTAAATTGTATTGATATATAACCGAAGGTTCTGATAATATGAAATAAACATATAAAAATAAAGAGATATTTCAATTTAATTTTATCAAGTGCTAAAGATGTTCTAATGGTTTAGTATAAGCACTTGCAAAGCATTTTTCTAAAATATTTTTACTCCTCTTGAATACCAGATGAACGAAACATATTTGAAGTTTATCTTAGAATCTCGCGAAATTTTCTGATAGATTATGTCATTTGCCCTGAATTATACTATTAATCAGATATGAATTTTTTGTAGACAAGTTCGTATCTAATCACTTTGCACTGTCCGGATTAGTACACCGATTTTGTCAAAGAATAGTTTTCATGACGATAGTTGTGAATTAAATCTTTGATTTCTATATTGTTTAAATAAGATAATACTCTTCTTATGAATAGAATAGATAAAAAGAAGACTATACGTAACTATTCTTATACTGAAAACTGTCTCAATGTTTTGGATAATCAGATATGGAAATGACAAGAATCATCAAATCCAACAAGTACAAATCTGCTCGTTGATAATAGTTGAACACCAAATCATTCAAATGTTATTTATCATCTAATAGAAAGGCATATCAATTTAATGTTATATCTAGTTCTTAAACTCGACCTTATGCTATTGGATTTTGAAGTAACTTATTATATGATGCACAGTTACGCTATTCAAACAAATGAAACATGATTAGCCCTATCAGTTTCTGAGAGAGGTAAAAATATTTTAGAAAAATGTTTCGTAAGTGCCTATACTAAACCATTAGACATGATCGAGATTCGCATAAATAATAGTACAGACTATCTTTTATATTTGATAAAATTAAATTGAAATATCTCTTTATTTCATCTTATTAGATCTTTTGGCTACTCTTAAGCACGTTTCTATTTTCTTTCGTTCTCTCAGATAAAGTATTTTCTCAACTGTTTTATGTTATCTGTGTACATATTTCACTTCGTCTCTAACATCCAACATGTATAAATAGATATGTTGTGTCTATGAAGGGGTAGACACATACTAATTAAAGCTAATAAAAATTAGTATCTTATACGCAACAAACGATATCAGACCTAAGATAAATTTTGTTTGTTTTTTTATTTTTCATGACGCCAAGCCAAGAGTACGTGTAGTTAACGATCTCCTTGCCACATAAACCCACATCAAACATTGTTCTCATCGATGATCCGTGAGCAAAGAATCATGTTTGTATGTATCTTCTTTCTTACCTTCCGTCGACATCTGATCAGAGAAGATGACACATTTGTATACTTTTGTCATAAGGCGTGGGTGGGTGTGGGGTGTGGGGTGTGGATGTGGTTCAGAGTGAAGAGAACACCGTCTCCAGCATTCACCCACACCCTCAGGTAATTGATAGCTTTTTTCTCTATTAATCGAACATACACCGAAGCCATATTTTGTGCATAGATAGCTCTTATAATGCTCTAAAAAATTGTAGAGACATGGGAATTTGAAATGCATGGGCAGTAGCATTGAGTAGAACCACAATGGTATTTCTCTATTAAATATACACGATTTGACAGGACAAATCACTTCGATCTGTAGCATTTCAAAAGATACCAGTATCATTGGTTGTGCATAGATAACTCTTAATATGGCTTCAAAAGTTGCAAAGACACGGAGATTTGGAACGCTTCGACAATACCTTTTGAATCTTTAAGAGATCGAAGTAATTCACACCGTGAAATCTTATATGTTGGGTATAAAAATATCATTGTGATTTTATTAACAGATGTTGACCAAGCATTTCAAAATCTCCATACCATTATAGCTTTTAAAGGCATAGTAAAAGCCATCTATCCACAAAAAATTGCGCCGGTGTCTGTGGAAATGATGGAGAAAAGGGAGGCAAATTAGCTGGGATTTCTTATAATTTTGAAATAGGACCGATTTTGTTAGCGTATTCACCCCCGTTCTTTCATATGGTTAAATCTATGATCTGAGGAAGTGTATTCATAGGTCGGCGAGGGTCTTAACCTGGAATGTGACAATAAATTGTAATGTATTATTATTATCAAAAAACCATATTTTTAACCTTGTATATTTTTTGAGGTATTCTGACTAGTCGAATTTCTAGCAGCTAGAACTCGAAGAAAATAATATAAAAAGATATATGTAAATGAGGCAAGGGAGAAACGGCGGACTTCAAGTATAGTAAAGCAGAGTAAAGTAACGTCTAAAGTAATCTAAAGTAAGATAAAGTACTTTAAAATTAGAGCAAATTAGAACAAAGTACTTTAAAGCAGCTCGAAGTGCTGTGAAGTAGCGTAAATTAACTTCAACTACAAAGTACACCGTTTCCTCCTCGAAATGGTGTCATATCTTTTATGTTAAATGGGTAATAAACAACTATTGCTTAAGTTAACGGAAGTAAATGGAGCGAATAGCCGCTGCGCTGGAAAATCACCTGAAGGAACACTTCAGGCTATTGGGATTCATCAGATAAATGTTAACGGTCTACATCTAATGGGTTCCAATAGGGACTAGCAATGGTAAAGAACTGAGAAATATTTTGACATAAAGTGTAATAATGGCTCTTCTGCACGTGCACAATATTCGAATAGTAAATTTGACGGAAAACATAACTCAAAGAATTTATATTCGCTGTATTTGAAGTAGATATGAACGAAATAAAAGGGAGTTCTTCTGTTGGTATGTGTTCTTGTCTGTGTTCATTCATGTGTCGGAATGTATACGGGTATATTCAAATTATCTGTTTAGTTTGGCCGCTACTTTGAGTAGGAGTTTCTTTCAAGTATGGTATTCTGATAACAGATCAGATCTAATATGATTTATTTTAAGATAGAAGTTCAGCTCAACTCGTATTTTTCTAGCGGAAGCTCTAGTAAACAACATTGTCGGCTGACGCGCTAGTAAGTATACGGATTTTTAGTAGAATTTTCAACAAGTATGGCGCGTTTTGCTTCGTGACCTCTTAGAAAATTGAATATAATCTCTTTTTTTGGGTGCGTGCAGATATTGCCGCCGTAGTGTAGTTCATTTAGATTTCTGTTGAGTATTAATGTGTGAGCACCAATTTGATTCGATGAATTTATGAGAAAAATTATCACACGGATCCGCGTACCATTGCGCACAATGAGGTTGACGCTAATATCAACTTGAAACGTTGAATACTGGCTCTGTTGAAGACTGTAAAGTAGTATATAGCACCGAAAGAGCCGAATATTCAGTCAAGGGTCAAGTGAGTCATACGTAGGAGCGTTACTTGTATTTCATGGATATTAGTAAAATTTTGTCTGATGAACCAATTAATGAACATAAAGATAAGAAAAAAAAGAAGATAAATTAAAACAAATCTATCTTGCCTTGAATATGACTTTAGATCAATTAAAAGCATGCGAATATCCAACACAAATCACAAAAATCTGTCGAAAATTAGTGGAGTTTGTATATTCAAATGTTAATCGACGTGTTACAATGAATATCTCATCAATCCTAAATGCACAACTTGAAGCTATTCATGGTAAGTAAATGTCTTAGTTCTTAACAATAGATAACTATTGTTTATGTTTCAAGAATATGCATGGCTTGTACATGCTAATCAATCACAAACATCAATTTCTCCTGTGAACAAACGCAATCGGCAATGTTTTCTCAGTTGAAAAACAAAAACAAACATCTCGAATAGAAAATAGTTGATGTGAAATACGACAAAAATATTTTGAATTATTTTTAAAGAAGATATATTCGTTACTGTATATATGTAACATTGTTTCTTCTGCTCATATTTGTACTATTTAAGCTAAGAAATAAAGGAATTATATTCTACAGGGTCCGGCAAAAGTTCTGCCACAAGTTGTAAATCACTTTTATTCAAAATTAAGCAACATAAACAAATGAAACTTTGCAGAATTCTTACTTCATATATGTAAAATGTAATGACAAAAAAATCATTCAAATCGACCACCTTTATGCTTTACAACCAATGCTAATCGTCTGCACCAAGAGTCAATGGCAGCACACACTGTATCCATTGGTAATCGATTCCACTCTCGAACCAACGTTCGTTTTAGCGACTCCAAACTACGATGTTGTTTTGCATTGACCTTCGTTTCTAATATTCCTCATAATGAAAAGTCCAACGGGTTAAGATCTGGTGATGATGGTGGCCATTCTTTGGAACTGATAACATTTGGACAATTTCTGGCTAGCCACTGTTGCATCGACTTCGCCCTATGATCAGGCGCTGAGTCTTGCTGGAAAATCCATTGATCGTCTGGATATAACGTACTAATGTTGGGCTTTAATGTAGATTCCAAAATTTCATCTCGGTAATGCTTGGCATTGATTTTAACACCTTTTTCGACGAATTTTAATGAAATCTTGCCGCTGTAGAATATGGCACCCCAAATCATGATGGAACTTGACTTCTGGAACCGTTGAACAGTTCTTACATTTTCAGGAATATCTTCGATCGATAAGGCATAAATTCGATCATTTTGAGCATTATATTTCTGTTCCGCTACAAACATCTTCTCATCAGAGAAAACAATTTTTTGAACATCATCAGCATCGTGCCGGGCCAACAATACTTTGCATCTTTCGAGCCTAGCCGTTATCTGCTTTCCTGATAATCCATGTAATTTACGTGTTTTATATGCTTTAAGTCCAAGATCAATATGTAATATTCGTCGCATCGATCGGTCGTCGATACCTTCTTCCAATGTCAGTTTTGTTGCTGATCGTTGAGGATTTCTTCGAATTTTTTCTCTTACCCTTTTTTATGCGTTCTTTGGTACGACACTTACGAGGTCGACCAGATCGAGGACGATCTTTTACTGACCCAGTATCGCGTAATCGACGTATGGTCCGATAAACACAGTCTCGCGCAATTCCGGGTTGTTTTACATGTTGAAAAATTTGCGCATCAGAAAATCCTCATTCAAAATATTTTTGTACAACCTTCGATCTGATTCCATAATCACAAAAAATCTAAAACATACGAGCTGGCAAATGATATTGTCAAATGAGATAGTAGACATGTGGATGTATCTTATACAAAAGGCTAATTATCTCTTGTAACTCTGAAATTCGAAAAAAGGATTGTAAAACTTTGTGGCAGAACTTTTGCCGGACCCTGTAAATATTTTTCAGTTAGTTTTCAAAACGAAATTTCTTAGTCAATAATGACTAATATACATCCAAGAACATATCGACCCTCATGTCAAACTACAACAATCGAACACAAGACTGATATATTGTGCCATCTATATTATTATGTTCATATTCCAGCTTCATTATCAAAAACATCGTTTGCTCTAATCCTAGCTCATCTACTTATTTCCATTCAAAGATCTGCTGCTTGTATCGATAAGTTGCGACCACTATATATTTCCTTCAAAAACCTGACCACAAAAAAGTCATCAATAAAAAACATTATTGAATAGTAATGCATTATAGGGATTGAAAATAAAAAAACATCAATATCATCATATCATTCCATAGTTATGCATTACAATGTATTATAAGTAAAAAATAATCAATAACCTCGTATCCTTCAACACTCATGCATTAAAAATAAAGTCAATAAATAATATGAGAATATCCTATAATTAAATTGCAGTGTAAGATATAGAGAAATTAATTGATAATGTAAATAAGAATATCACAAACATTTAGAAACAATGAAATATAAACGATAGTTTATACTCGAGAACCAGTGAATTTTAGCGCGTTACAATGAATTACAAATACAATGCATAACATGCAGAAGAGTCTATTTTGAATATATTCCATAATAAGATACTGAAAACTGCTTGATGATAAAAATTAAATTGTCGTCTAGTTAAAAAGCAGTAGAGCATAATGCATGATGGTTTTTAGAGTATCTGTCAATAATAATGCACTGTAATGCATTCGATACAATAAAGAATAAATATAAAAATATCAATCAACTATAATGGATTACAATGCATAAAATTATAATCAAAATAAACAAAGAGAAGAAACAGCAGAAATAGCTATTAATTATTGAGAAAGTCAGATATTTTTGATTGTCTCTTGCAAGCGAATAGAAAAACGACAATAGAAGCTGGACATTCCAATGAATACATGTTCTTAATTGGCCAATGACTCTAACAAGAATGACTATCATATATATATATATGATTTCTTGTAATGATTAAGCCATCAATTAGTAACATTTGATTTTTTATTATATTATTTTTCGAAAATTGATGATTAGATTATTTCAATTGAATATATAACATTTCTCTATCATATTCATAGTATTCATAGTTACTCGTTTGAAAAAGAAACATTAATTCGAAAGGCCCCACGTTAATAAAACTTTGTTTATTTATTTATTTATTCTCTGTTTCTTTTCTTGCTATTTTTCATATTTCTTTCTCAAAAAAAAAATGAAAACTAAATCAAAAAATTAAACAAGAAAAAACAAATATTTGCAAAAACATTCATGTTGATTCGTTAAACTCAAAGAATTGATATTGTTATATTATCGTCGAATCATAACCAGTATCTACGTTCGCTCAACGAATCAACATGAATTTACAATTTAATACTAAAAATATTAATTATCGTCCTGGTCATATGTCTGAGCCTCGTCCACCTCTATTATCAACAACATCATATATTCATTTACATCCTAATGTTAATCAAAAGTCCAATCTTTATGATGCTGCACAACGAAAATATTCTCATCCTGATCGAAAATTTCAAACAAGTTCAACTACTACATTTTCTGACTACACAAATATATCTGAATATAAAAGAATCAATAATTTGCAAAAAACACTACCAGGTAATAATGTTATTGATTTTAAACCTAATAAAAATACCATTTATGTTCAAATATCTTCTCTTGTGTCTCTTGATTGCTTTCAACAACCATCACGTAAAAATCGTCGAAAATTACAACATGCTGAGCAATATAAAAACCAAGCTCAACTGTTTGAAACAAATTATGAAAATGTTAATGATAAATTTTTACCAACATCAAATGAATTTAATGGATTAATCTTATGGGATTCAATGCTCAAATTTGTTAGTCCAGACAAAGTAAGTCCACATGGCATCAAGGTAAACGTATCTTTTCAATCTGGCTGCGAGTGCAGCCGAATGCTTAACTCTTTAGAAAAACAGCATCTTGAACAAAATCATATATTACAAGTGGATTTTGTTGTGTTTTCTCTATGTACAAATGATGTTGCTAATTTAGGGCTTAATCTAACTATTCAACGATATCGTTATTTAATACAGCATGTACGACAATTATTTCCATAAACTAATGTCATCGGTTGGGTTGCTCTTTTACTACGGTGAAAACCTTCAAAATTATTTAATTCTTTACATATCAACGAAAATACTCAAAAATTTAATCAACTTTTACAAACATTATCACAACAAATGAACTTCGAAATAATTAGTGCCAATCTTCAACACCAACATATATATCAAGATGGTCTCCATCCATCAATTGAATCAGGCTCTATACTTATTGAAAAAACTCTCTATAACTGGTTTACTACATATACTCAACGTTTATCTTCAGAAAATAATCATCGCAATTTACGACAAAAACATCAACAACGGCAACACAATTATCTAACCAATGACAACAGTATTTGTCATCCATCAACAAAAAAAAACAAGAATAACATTATGTGTCAAGTAAAGTATTAATAACTTACTATCCACATTTTCTAAGAAACAAAGAAGAATTCTTTCGAAAAATTGCAATACCAGCAGAGTTAGAAAGTGAAAAAGAAAATATTTTTTTCTTGAGTAATCTACATTTTCAAACCGAATATTTCAAATTGGAAGCAGAAAAATGGAAACTATAATAGTAGATGTCAGGATTGTCATCTAAAGAAATATAGATGGACGGTCCTTCGTCTTGTTCTTCTCTTGTCTCCTGCTTAATATATATGAGATTGTTGTCGTTCATAGTAGAGAAATCACATATATAATCTTTTTTTTCTTGTGATAAAAATAACTGTTCATTGATTCTTCTTTTTTATCATTATTTAATGATCATTTATCGTATTGTTATTGTCTTTTTGTCTTGTAATTTGCTCCACCGTTGTTACTCTTTTGTGTGAAAGATTAGGTTCATATTTAATAAAAATAAGATTAAGATTTTCAGAACCTAACAGTAGATGATAGTAGTCTACCTATTGCTAGATCGTCATCTAACAGTTTAGCAGAGGTCCACTTACTCTACTAGATTTGAGTAAATTTCCTGAACTTTTTGATGAATGGTTACCTGAGCCAACATCAGGGCAAAAACAGGAACTAGAACATCGACGAGATGATCTACCAACACCGCCATCTTCAGGACAACCCTCATCAGTTATTCCAATAAAACATTACCACCAAGAGATAATAATGTACCATTATTTCAAGGATCCCTTCAATCAACACCATTTTTCAATGATAAGAAAACGAATAACAAACAACATCAACAACACTCTTTCAATTCACTCTTGCCATTAGAAAAACATAACAAAAATGAAAATGAACATCAAAGAATTCAAGCACCTACAGCCACTGTAGCTAGAGAATCTTCAATGATAATATCCCCTCTGCAAATTTTTACACCAGAATCATTAATAAGACCACCATCGGTAATACCAAAAAGTGTCATAACAACATTACATATGTCATTTGATTTTGAAATTATTCCTATCGATTTTAGATATTATTTCAAACGAATGAGACAAAAATGTACATTCGAGACAATGCAAGATCTTCAAGAGTTTCTCAAATACAAATATAATACACTACACAACAAGAGAAAAAAATTACATTCATCATTTTCTCGACATTTATGAACAAAAATAGTCTCTTTAGTGAAAAATATTATTGAGAAATCACTTGAAAATAAAAAGAATAGTGACCAAAGAAGATTAGACAATCTTTTACTAGATCAAATGAGAGAAAAAGCTACACGACATATTAAATATAGAGCAACATCAACAGAACAACAATATATACAGACTTTAAATGAAAAATTTATGAGAACATTAGATCTTAAATTATTATTAGATAAATTAGAGAGAAGATTTGTAAAAAATATGCCACCACCATCTCTCAATATTTTCGATAAAATAGAACTATATGCGAAAAGACTCAAACCGGACAATGCTTATTTAAACTCACTCCGAAAACAATGGAAAAATATACTAAGAAAAACGAAATTAGCTCTAAGAACATTGATGAGACAAACAAAAAAAGAATGTGAAAATCTGATAAAAAATTGTTCGACTCTCATCTGAAAATCATATCAAACTTTAATTCATGTATCACAAGTAAGACAGAATCAATTTGCAAAAATGAAACTAAATTTTTTAGCAAAAAGTGTGTGTGCAACCAAAGTCAACTAGTGCACGCCTTAATCCATCATCATTCAGGTTTTTCCAAAACGAAATTACATCCACATTACAGAAAGATAACTTTCTCGTCTCAAGCAAACAATAAAGCGTTTATCTTGCAGAATACAGAAGCAAGAGTATTTAACATGGAGCCACAATTTGTGCCATCAGCACCGGAACAAGTTTTAGAACATCTTCCAAAAGAGATAAGACAGATGAAAGAGAAATTTTCAGAAGCATGGAGAAGTATGACTAAAACCGTAGAGCAAGAACGACCCATAGTAAAAAAAATTGTGAACGCATAGAAGAAGAAATTAAGAAAACAGTTGCAACATAAGGACCAAGAGGTTCTACTGAAAAACCAACTATACGATTATTTCAAAAAGTTCAAAAACAAAAAACGGCATCGTTAGAGAAACGGATAAATCTAAAGTTTTTCATGCAGATAGTCGAGAAAGCTATATAAAAAAGTCAGCAATACACACGAAAAAAAACAATGCTTGTATAGAGATAGGTACGTCACCATTGAAGAACATGATAGGAAAAACAGATAAACTTGTACTTAGTTTAGTTTCAAGTAAACAAATGTCTCAATTTATGATGGAAAAATTGAGACCGTCGCCAATCGAATTGGAGTTGCCTCATCTATATTACAACCCCCAGGATCATAAAATTGGAGAACCACTCAGACCTATAGTTAGTGGAATGAAATCTCTATTAACAAAAATATCTGCCTTTTTGGATCAAAATATTCGTCCTCTATTCGACAGACATACTCCTTACTCACTTCCCAATTAGATAATTTTTCTCAAATATTTGAAATGTTTTAAAACAACGTCTGAAACGAATATGTACATATTTGATATCTCAGATCTGTACACCATGATTCCCCAGAAAGAAGCAGTGCTAGCTGTATGTGAATTTCTAGGTGGACATGAATATAAAAAGGTTCGTGGTCTATCGATCAATACGATAAAAGCTCTTTTCTTACACGTTCTAGAAAACTCATACTTGGTTCTCCAGCTTTCAGGATTAGAACCGAAATTCTACAAACAAGTAAGAGGAGAGGCGATGGGATCAGCATGCACTCAGGTACTTGCAGATATTTATGTACGGAAATGGAAAAGCTCCCTTGTAGAACAGCAACATCAACAAGAAGAATTATAATTTTGCTTTCGAGACGATATATTTCTAACTACTAGGCTACCTTCAGAACGGATAGAGGGATTTCTAATAGAACTGAATAAGAAGGACCCCAGCATAGGTATCACATTGGAAGAAGGAAAAACAATTGAGTATCTCTATGTGAAAGCAACTATAGAGATTCCCAGCTTCAGAACAATGGTTTTTCGAAAATTAGTAGCACAACCCTATATACTTTCATTTCATTCGTCACATCCTTCTCACATCAGTAGGAGCATACCGTATGCAGCTGCTCTACAAGCAACTCGCATATTTTCCCATTCCGAAGATCTCCGATGTGAGCTAGAAAAAGTTAAAATTACGTTACTTTTGAATAAATATCCATCACAGTTCATAGACAAGCAAATAGGACACCTCTTTAATGATCTAACAGGAGAAAACACTTCAAAGACACTACTAAGCAACAATCATCGAAAATTCAGGGAAATGATGCTGGATTTAACGTAGAATAAAAAGAAAAAAAAGAAAAATAAACTTCAATAGAGACATTCTCCTTCATTTCTCATACACTTCAATATTTAGCTCATTTTGGCTCTCACTTTCATCAAATCTGGCAAGATATTAGAGTCCTGCAACCCGATCCGACCAGACTCGAGGTCGGGCTCGGATACCATTTTGAAAGCCGTCGGGTTTTTCCGATTTTTTTCTTCATACAGTTCACCGTTCCGTGCATAACTCTTCGTGATTCAAGTAACGTTAATCGTAAATGAAGCTGCTGGTTCATATGATCTTTAGATGGACTAGGATAATTAGTGCAACAAATTTTGTAAACATTAAACAACTTAACACTCTTCTTTATAGGAGAGACTAATTGATGAACACGGAAGGAGATCATTCTACTTTTATGTTTGACATTAGTTGTCGAATTCTGCATGATGTTGCTTCAAATAAGACTAAAATTAATCATGATTTTGTTGTTCACTTTCTCCAATTGAAATTTCAAAACGGTTCTGCAGTAGCATTGGATGCAATAGTAATAGAATCCATGTGATTTGCTTTCCTTTTTTGGTGCTCCTATTCTACAACTAACTTTGGAAATATTTTTCTTCTCAATGAGCTCCCTTAAGAAAGTAAACTGTAGTAATGGTTTTATTAGATTGTTGCTCTCGAAATATTTGCATCGATCTGCCACAAAGACGATTATTTGAAACAAACTATCGCTTTTATGTCATTTGATAGCGATTCGTATTTTGAAGTACTTTTATTCGAGGACTCTGATTTGTTATTATCATCTCTTACTTAAGTTAGACCAATAACAACTGTCATCTCACAGTCACTTGAAACTATACCCATTCAATAACCCACGCAAAGTTTTATAGATTATACCGATGTTCTGTGCATGCACAAGATACTTCTATATATTTTTACAACGAGTCAGACCATCAGAATAGCATTCTAATAAATCCTGCGTGACTTCATGAAAGTTTTTGCTGTTATTGAATAACCATATTCGAAGAAAAAAGTGAACGAAGCATAAAAAGCTAACAAGTTTTCGGGTCGGGTCGGGTTTCAGGTACATCTTGTCGGGTCGGGTCGGGTTTCGGATCTACCTTGTCGGATTGGGTCGGGTTTCGGGTACACCTTGTCGGGTCGGGTCGGGCTTCGGGTATAACTTATCGGGTCAGGTCAGCTCTCGGGTTGGCTAAAAATTTTCAGGTCGGGCTCAGGTACAAAAAGTTGTACCCGTGCAGGACTCTACAAGAGATATTGAAAATAACACCGCTAAATGGCATATCGGTCCTATATACGAATAGACTCAATAATAGCTTACAGTACCTATTAGTCAAAACGAGACCTAATAAAGAAATCGTTAAGCTACCTTTGATTCCACACTACATAGCAGATAATGACCCTAATCTTCCTCACTGTATTCTGCCTTAATTTTTACGAAATTCCTTCGCATAATATATTTCGCCTTAGATTATATGAAATTTCTTCATATAGGATACTTCGACACTCTGCTTCCAATATTTCACATTATCTAACCACATATAGTTTTTCTATTTGTTTCTGTTTCAAATGTTGAACCTGAAAACTGAATCTTAGCTAAACATATAATCCTTCAATTTTTTTCTTTCCTATTTTAAACATTGAACTTGAACCATAACTATAAATGTAATATTTCTATTGTTTTCCATTTCAAAAATCGAACTTGTACCTGAATATTAACTATAAATATAATTTTTCTCTTTTTTGTTCTATTAACCCTAGTACTACCAGCCTGGGTCATTTTTGACCCATACGTGCAAAATGTGAAAATACACTAGAAATATTTTGCTAGATCCTGGTTTTTGGAAGCAATTAGTATTCAGAAAGAGGGAGAGAGTGTGGATGCGTATGTGATGTAGGTGTGGGTATATGGTGTAGGTGTGGGTGGGTGTGGGTGTGGCTGGGGGCGGGTGTGGCTGTGGGTTTCGGCGGGGGGAGTCGTGTTTGGGGGTGTGGGTTCGGGGGTGGGGGCGTGGTGTGT
>CAJNSZ010002289.1:0-16495 GCA_905329745.1 Rotaria sp. Silwood2
GAAGAAGATAATTAGATGATGAATATTTTCTTGTTTGTACTTCTTCGATTATTTCTTTAATATTCTCTTGTATAGTTAGTCTTTATATGATATTGTTGGTTTTAACTTTCGAATTATTTTACTGTTTTCTTCTATAATTAATATTTAATAAGTACTCGATTTTTATATATTCATATTCATTTTTTATTTTACTGTTGATTTTTAAACAAATAGAAAGATTTTTAATATTAACAAAAAACATTTTTTTTAACATACAGTTGTTGAATAACTCCGATAATCTCTGCAAAAAAAAACAGATAGTTCTTTTTATTGACATCATATTTTTATAAGTAGCATAACTCGAGATGTACCACTAGATTACAGTCAAAAAAATGCTAAAGACCTCATACAAAGCTGGAGTCAAGCGGATTCATGTGGATTCATTGTGGAGTCAAGTGGAGTCAGTGTGGAGTCATGTGGAGTTAGTGTGGAGTCAAGTGGAGTCAAGTGGAGTCAGTGTGGAGTCAAGTGGAGTCAGTGTGGAGTCAAGTGGAGTCAGTGTGGAGTCAAGTGGAGTCGTGGAGTCACGGAGTCTGATGTTTCCCCCTTGATTAGACCGCATTAGTGTACATCCAAGAAAATTCACATTTTACTGCTAGAAAGGGTTTTTAAACAGAGGTGTAAAAACAGTTTTCAAACGTCTTCGAAAAATCTATTTCCGATTCAAATTAATGACGATACATATCTATATCGCTGAGTGTACAAAATCATCAAGACTTTTATAATCTATAATATAACTGCTAAGAGTCAATGATTTCAAGTAATAGATTTGTTTTCTCTCCTGGCTACATTTCTATTTCTGAAAACAAATCGATATATCTTATACGAATAATTATGCATCTTCTTGGGCAACATCTGTGAAACAGACATTGTGGCTAAATGAATTAGACTAGAAGTGCATTTCAAAACAGCTTTATAGTTAGCCATGTTTTACGTTCTTCTTTGATTGAAACGTCTGTCAGTAATGCATATCATTTATACCTGGCAACTGTATCTATGTATAGCATTAAACAGCAAACGAGGATAACAATGCATTTGATAATATATACCGAGTCAATTTCTCTACCTCATCTAATGGAAATCTATAGCTTGGTCTACGATGAGAAGTGTGGGTCGCAAATCCAAATCTGTTGCGAATCTTAGACACAAATCCAAAACTTCGTTGCAAATCTGAGATCCAAATTCAAACCAATTTTTTGAGTCTGAGATACGAATTCAAATCTTAAACACAAATCTGCTCATGAGTCTGAAATACAAATTCAAGTCTAAATTTCCAACTCTGGGCGATGAGACAAGTCGATATACAAATCCAGGCTTCGAATTCAAATCCGAATCAAAATATTGAAGGTTTGATTCCGAATCCAAATTCTACTCAAGATTTAGTGCATCCCTATGTATACCTATATACTGTATGATTGCAGACCACCTTTGTCAATAGTATCGTGTACCTAAAGTCTTAATCTTCTTCGTTTGCTTTCTCTCGGCCTATTTTTCCTTCTAAGTGTACTTTCAGGGCCGCCATGGTTCCAGCTAAAAGAGTTCAAGCGGCATATGCTATAGAGCAGAAAAGATGGTTCTCTGCTGACAGATACTGCGCTAGAAGCATTGAATTCATATGAAAATGTATAAAGATTCCTAGAATATAATTAAAGTTTACTCGTACGCACATAGATAAACACTTGTTGTAAACTGAACAAGTCACATTGAAACTGCGTAGTCATTTATGTAGGACTTCATGAACTATTGCCATAATCAACATATCTGTAAGTTTTGTAGGACGAATGTCATCTGATTCTCACAGTGAGCATCATAAAATAATGATAAGGCATATAATCTTTAAAAACACGGTTCAATGAAGTTTTCATTTTTCTCAAATATACTATCAAAATGAAAAGTGCACGTATCGCAAATGCTGCATTCAACACGTTGAGGACAGTGAACAGTTCTTCTAGCTTATTAATAATTATCAAGAAAGTTACTAGAGAGTAGCGTTCACTAAAAAGATGCTATCGTGTTTGACAGGATGTAATATGTGAAGGCCCCATGTCAACGAATGGCGAACGTCACTTTCACCAAGTCCGACAATGCCTATATTAAGTCTCGGAGATTCGTACACAAGCATTGATAGATTAAACACATTGGCAATAGTCGGAATGACAAATTCTTGGTAATAGTAATTATTATCGATGCTACTGCGATTGAATTTCCTTGCTACATTGAACAACTGACGAGTATAGTGCTGATGAGCAATGATAAGACGACGTGATATACGTGAAATCATATTTAATGAGCCCATCCATTTATTATCAGGCAGTAGATGTAGCTTTGCTGTTGGCCATCCCATCCAACTGAAAGTGCACAAAACAAGAAACGGAAAGTTTGAACAGTGCAGATGGCTATCATGATAGATCGTAGCTTACCCTTTCGTTATATTAGTTTTATTAATTATACTGTTTGCAAGAAGATCTGCTGAGTTGTTTGCATACTTATTAAAAAACTCGACCATATAACGAGTATGACTCCATGCAACATCATCTTCGAGTAACCAAACGAAATCAATCCAGGTTTGATTGTATAACCAAACAAATACTCGATCCCAAACAAGATTTTGCCTTAAACCATATTGAGCAAGTTGTTCATTAGTGACGTATAGAATTCGATTTGACAAGTTTGTATAATTGGATGGATCGTCGTCACACATTACAAAAGCATTGATACCAGCTTTGACTAAGGCATTTATATGCTTCAAAACTTTAACAGACGGTAATTTCGCTAGTATAATTGCTTTATGAGGAGTTATTTTGTTTTCATCAGTAAAATAAGGGAAGTCATAAGATATCGGATGGCTATAGAACGACATTAGCATTTTTAGGCAGTATAAGATGCAGCAAGCATTGAATAGAATAAGAATTGTAATTAAACGGCGGTGCAACATTAGTAAATAGATATTGTTTGACCAATCGATCCAATTAATGAGAAACTAAAATTAGTTCCTGCATTTATTTTTACACAAGAAAGCAAACGGTATCCTAGTTCTTTTGAAAGCTACCCATCGAGTTGTTGCTTTTATCTTTCTATGCCAAAATAATCAGGACCTGTAATCCGTCTCACTGGTACTGAAAATTAAACTAGTGGTCTATTTCCATAGAATCTAATCAAAGGACTCATCTGCTTACCGCATCGTCTTTATACAAAAGCTTGAATAATGACGAATTATCAATAAAAATGCAAACAGAATAGCGGCTTACTGCTGTACGAATTTTTTGGAAAATATTAGTTGGGCTTTTGAGAAGCGATCTTGAGCAAGAATCTGAAGACTGAAAAGTGTGTAAAACTGTAGGTAAATCGATGCCTAGATGTTTAATGCTGCGTATAATAATTGCGAATCAATGGAGAATAATTTTCTCTGCATGGTCAACGAAATTATAGTAAACAACAATTATAAACGGCATCACTAAAAACAAACAAAAATTCTACTTCGATGCAGCACAATGTAAAATGCATTAAGCCATTCACATGGTACTGTGAATTTATTTTCATTGGACCATTTTGGTTTCTCTACAAATTTTACACTGAGCTGTTGTACGTATGTTTTCATATTAACAAGAAGTTACATGAGAATGCTTTGCGTTCTGCTATACTTTTTCTACCATGCAATACATATTTCTGAAGGCCACAATGTCACGTCAATGCATTGCATCAGAAGCAACAATGCGAATAAACAGAAAATTCATTTCGATTCTTCTGTATACATGCTGTTTTTTATTGCTGTGAGTATGATCATGATACTCATTGAAACTTATTGACGGCACAGGGCTGATTTATAGTTAAACCTAAACTGCCTGTTCAATCAAGAATACAAATGTTATCGACTGTATAATATGTGGTCCGTCTCACAGTAGGACCACTCCCTATAACTAGCACCTATATGCATATATATTGAGAGAATTAAATTGGGTACAACTTCTATCTCCATTTAGTGCATCAAGTAGCCACAATGGCAAGCGATGATAATTTTCTGAATTGGTATTGCCATAAAAAGATTACAACTTGAGTTAAGAACACATGTTCTCAGTAGATATTTATGTACAGACTTTTGATTCGATTGTTGCTACTACCGCCAATGGCAACACAGCCAGACTGGTCAACTGCAACAGCTTTAAATGCATTCATTCGCGTTGTACAACTAACGGCATTGAGTTTGCCTGCCACTATGACACCAATAAACAATCTGTTTTGAGATTTCATATTCTGTTCACAATATATTTGAACCTCTCATACAAATATTGATTTTAGGTCATGGCCGACGAGTATTTCTTCTGTCATCTTTTGTCGTTCGTATTTGATTAGTTTCTGATCCATTCAGTTAATTTAGGAAAGAAAGTGGGAGATACCCATAGAAGAATAAGATATTCTATGTCGATGAGATTAAAATGGGGGCCGTAAAGGATTTCAACAAGTAATACGATGACACAAGTGGCCCATACAACGAAGAAAAGACCTGATCAATAAAATGGATTGACAGAAATGTTGTGTTTACCTGACTACCCTTAAAGAAGAATTGCAAATCAATAGAAGAATACGCCCTAGTGAAAGTCCTTGATATTTCCGTGCAAGATCTTTCGAAGATCAGGGAAGGATCCTTCAAGGATTGGCTGTTTTTTCGTGAAGAAATGATCATCTCCTGAAAAAAATCGTGTAGGCATTTTGTTGCAGGAACCTCTTAGGATTCAAGGCAAAAAAGTTAAGGAGTCTATCAGGTCTACCATTGAATTTTGTTAAGGGCTCGACCAGAAAACTCCAGATTTCTGAAAAATGTGTCGCTAGTAAGCCGTAGGATCCTCTCAGGAATATCAGAAATAAGCAAAAAAATAATTTCAATCCTATCAAGGCATATATATTGCAACAATTTTATGCATCAATCATAGAAAAACTTACTACGATCTTACCAGGATTTGATAACGATCATCGCAGGAATATCTAAACAGAACAGAAGAAACTGAACACATAGAGTATCGAACTCTAAACGTTCAGTCCATGAACTGAACAGCTAACCCAACTAGACTGTGTTCTTGTTTACGACTCACGTACTATGTTATTTATATGCATAGTTGTCTTTTCTTCTCTGATTTCAATTTTTCGTTGACCTCAATGTTCAATCGTTGTTTTCTTAACAATACATTTTGAATTGTGGAAATTATTCTAATCTGCTCTGTATTGCTCTCTATATTTTTGTCGGACTAATCTAGGCTGACAATATGACAATTTTCATTATTTCAACAGAAGAAAGCATCTAAATTTAATTTTCAGTATGAAAAACATTTTTATAATAGCTAAACAATTAATATTGACACAGTGTCAACTCGATTGTCTTTAGAACTTTTCATGATCAGAATGAAAAATTAGAATAGATTATAGAGCTGCAAAAATTTAAGATCATAAAAGTACTTGAGACAACATTGTAAAATATTTAATCAAGTCTTCTTAAATAATGAACATGGATTAAAATACCTAAGTGATAAACTCTGAAAGAAAGTTGCTCATTGTTTTTCATACGAGATAATGTAAGAAATGACTATGATTTATTAAGAGTAGAAAGCATTACAGATATTCGATATACCTTTCATTTTAAAATAACTTAATGACATGATCAGAATTTCTTGAAGAATCAAGAATACACTTAAACTTTTTACTAATTCTTCGCTTGTTTATCCTTTTACAGATCCTGACCAAGATTTTGGCCAATATTTGAAACATCCTTCGACGTTCGTGACAACGGCGAATTCCTCCAGATTATTTGAAAATGAGATCTGAACGCATCTTTCATGTGTGAAAGGAGAATACATTGTTTAGACGATCGAAACCGAATTCTGATCAAAACTTCTTAAGATTAATAGGACAGTTGTTTTTCTGAGATATGTCCCGACCCATTTTTTATTGATTTTTCTCAATGAACCTAGTGCAATACGATCTAAAACTTGAGCTTTTATTTCAGAGGATTCTATCAGGCGTCTCAAATTCATTCTGATCGAATTCTGTTGAAAGCCAGGAATATGCCCTGGAAGGCTCCTATTTAGGTTTTGAGGTATTTCTTAATAAAATCTTGTCAAGAATCTGAATTAAAGCACACTATCTTGATAGAATCTTAATTTTTAAAAATAAGAATGAAGTATGCTCTGAAACATGAAGTGATCGTGAACAAGTTTAGATTTATCTTGAAAATTCCTGTTGACTAGAATTTACAGGATTCAAATCAAGATCTATCATGAAACTTGAAAGGATTCTTTGAGAGTTGCTCAAAAAATTTGAAGGACTGAAACTAGGGAGTTTACGTTGGGATCCTTTTAGAATTGGTCAATGTTTCAGCAATACGAGTCTTTAAGGATTGGTTGACAATTCACGTCAGGATCCTCTTGAGATTGATTAATATTTGGTATCAGAGTCCTTGCCAGATAAGAAAAATGTTCACGACAAGATCCCTCCACATTTGCTAACTAATTTATTTCAAAGTCCTTGTAAGAATCAGTAATAATGCGCCCCAGGAATTGCTGTGCAATTGATTAATAGTTTGAATAAGGATCTCTTAAGGATTACTTAGTACGTAGTTTACGTCAGGATCTTTGGAAAATTAGAACAGAGTTTACATAAAGATCCTTTTAGAATTTGGCTTTCTTGATAGCCTAATTAAGCTCGATCTCTCTTGTTGAGCAGTATTGTAAAATCAAGTTTATAGTTTTACTAAAAGTAACAGACTCTGAATACTGCTCAGTGTATATGCATGAATATGTCAAAGTACCTATGCCAGTGTTTATATGAAACATTTCTATCCAAGTGGTGATACAGGGTGTACCGCATGCTTATTAATTGAAGAGTAGCGAAAAAAAAAATATAATTTTGCAGAAAAATTGTAGAAGTATCGTAGACTTCGGCTTTTTATCCTCGTGGAGGCGGAATAAGGATTATACTTTTCCTTCCAAGACCCTTGTTTCTGAAATATTTCTTGTGTATTCCGCTCGGGATATTTAAAGAATCCTTGGTAGAATCCTAAGCAGTGAAGATTGAGACTAGGAATAAACGCAGCAGTCAGGCCCTTTATTCGTTTTCTCAATAACGCATAAGAACGTGCTTTTGCCGAACGTAGGAGTCAGACCTTTTATTAGCTTTTTAAAATACGCGTACAGACGCGTCGATGCCATTTTGTGGTTTCGAGCGACTTTTGAAGAGACGAATAAAAGGTCTGACTCCTGCGTTGTATTTTCACCACTTGAAAACGTGGTTTTCATGGAAACATGAAATCTAATATGCTACTTAGGTATGAGTTTTCAGTTTCGAACCATGTCCCATATTCAGTCAAATATAATTAATCGATGCAATCATTGTGATTTTGACAGTTTTCATATAATTAATAGCTTTGTTTTATATTTTTGGTAATATCGTTTATTATATTCAAAACTCTTTCTATTCGTCAAAACAATCAGGAACAGCCGGTTTTTTTAGATTAAAGATGTATTAGCTGTAGTTTTGATTCATATTGCCAATAAGATTGAACCAATTATTTCAAAGCATAGCATCAAATAAAACCAGTCATCTAAAATGTGTTTATCTTTCAAATTTTATTGATGCTTTTGATTTTATCAGTATTGAAAAAAGAATGTTCCTTTTTTAGTCAAATCACAAGCAAAAAGATTCGAGCTCAAATTTTTCAGTTCATGTGATAATTATTTTAATCTAATTAGTCTATAAGTTAAAAATGCACTCTATGTATAAACAAAAGAATCATTTTAGATGGAAGAAATCATTTCTGCAGCTCTATTGAATGTTTCGAAACTATAGACATGTGATTAAAGTTGAATGTATGACTTCGCCAAGGTTTTACATTCAACAGAGTCGTCTAATAACCATTTCACCATAAAACAGGAAATACTATCGTTACACTTTATACTATGCCAATCTAATTTTCCAGAAGTTTAAATGATCACAATACTCATTTAATTCTATCCGAAAACGAGTCTTATGAAATACTTAGGATATAAGTGCATTTATGCGAAACTACATATTCTTTTTTCAGAGAACGCTTCTCGGTGAATTCCAGAGTTGCGTATACTGGTAATACTGCAAAGGTACCATAAAATAAAAAAAGGCTTTGATTTGTTTCGACCAAGCAACGCAAGTAATAAAAAGGACGCGAACATGGAAGTTAATAAGACGATCGATTAAGAGATTAGCGACTCATCAAAGAAAATTCAAAATCTATGAAGAATGTCTACTTCTTTATAGATTATGAATTTTTCTACATTTATTTTAATCATTTATCAATTGATCCTTATCATTTAGTGCTTCTGCGAGGATTCCAATCGACTTACGTGTGAGAATTCAGCAATTAACTTCACAGGAA
The DNA here is from genome assembly GCA_905329745.1 of Rotaria sp. Silwood2. NCBI lineage: Eukaryota > Metazoa > Rotifera > Eurotatoria > Philodinida > Philodinidae > Rotaria > Rotaria sp. Silwood2. The sequence continues at coordinate 8,435 of CAJNSZ010002289.1, forward strand.
ACGTTAGTCTTCAGTGAATCGAAATGATTTGTTAATTGTACATTTCTTTTATTCGAAAGATTAATTTAGAAAATCCGAATAGATTCCATTAGCAAATTCATTGAGGTAATCATTAAATCGGCTATAACAGTTCTTTTATCAAATATCGTTTTCGACAATTATTTCCATGTGGCCAAGTTTGCATAGTTGGAGGAAGACTTTGCATTTAATCGTTGAAAAGCAACTGTGCGATCGGAATTGGCCTACCATAATTCCTTTGGACAGCAATCAAGTCAAGTTCTCTGATGTCTTCAAGATCACGCTTTAACTCAATCAATGCCTAGTTTAGCAGTTATACCCTTGTACCGTTATCAGACGTAGATGATGGAGCGAAGTGCGCTTTAATATAACAAATCAATTACTTTTGAAAGCTCTTCTCCTAAGTCAGAAGAATCGTTTCCTACCTATGACACCAAGCCTTTGTAAGATCAGTACTTCTGAAATCTTTCCTCGGGAAAAAAGTATAAAATGAAGCATTCGTCTTACTTCAAGGCACGCATGCGTTACCTACCAATTGGGGGTACATTAGTTGGAGCAGTTAAGGAGTGAGCTCATGCTTTCACTGTTTCAAAGATTCAAATGTAAGAGAGTTACTCGATTGAGTAATGCATTGTTGAATATTCATTCTCAATAGAATGGAGAATTATAATGAGAAAAACTGACACAAATGTTGATAAATATATGTTTTCACTACATAAAAAATATCTTCAATCTCCATACTATTTTCAGTCTAACAAAAAACTATGTTAAGTAAGCCTCAGGAGACCCAATACAATTCTGATTCAGTTCCTTACACGAAGGTGTTGAGCAGCTGTTTGAAAGGGATTAAGATCTTTCATCTTTCAAGTTTGGACCTATTGTGCATTTGTTTGATATGCTGATCATTTGTAGTATTCCTCCTAGGAACTGTTATCCTAGTTATTCAAGTACACCACTGGAACCGAAAGTCACTATTTGATGTCTTTAGTTTTGTGATAGTATAGTAAAATAATGTTTTCCAGCAGTTCATTTTTCAGAACTTGTTTCTACTTCTTTTGCTTTCTAGGACGTTTCAAAACCTAACTTTCGCTGCAACTAACAAAAGCGCTAATCGGCAAACGAATCTATGGTACTGCACAAACAAGCATGATTAGAGTATTCTGTTCCTAAACCTATCTACCAACATGAGTTAAGATGCCTAACGGCGAAGCCCCGAGTTCTGTTAACATCGAATTAACATTACAGTGTTTTTCAAGTTAGTCTAGCTACCAATTATTTAAAATTACAGTAACTCCAACGAGTCTTTTCTAATCTTTACCGAACTTTCCTGAAACATAGATCAGTAGGTTCAATCCCATGACTAAACTTCAATATATCACCAATACGTCTTCTCTTCCAAAGAATAGCCTTCGATGAAATCAAATCTGATAGATTAGCCTGTTGTGAGGCGCGAATAAGAAATAATAATGAACTGTACGAGAATCAAGAAAACCGAAATTCAGTTCCTCAATTCATGCCGAAAAATACCGAGATGCTGAAGTTGTGAACGAAAAACTATTCAGTTGGTAAAGTTCTTCAACTAGGGTGTGGGTGTGGGGTGTGGGGTGTGGTTGTGGGTGTGGGTGTGGGTGTGAGTGTGGGTGTGAGTGTGGGTGTGGGTGTGGGTGTGGGTGTGGGTGTTGGTGTGGGTGTACGCTAAAAGAAGAGTGACAGCCACAGCCACATCGCCCACACACCTATACCCACCCGCACCGACAAACGCAGGCAAAATTATGACCAATGTCTAGTTCGAGGGACTGAAGTCGGCGCAGATACTTTATCTAGAATGTTTATGACAGTGCACTAGTTTTTCGTTTCTACAAGTTTGCTTCTTGCGTTTTTGTGTATACAATTTTTACGTTGCTGTTTTGATTTCACTGCTTTGAGCCTAAACTATAATCATTTGAAAAATGGATGCATATTGTGTTGTCGACGGAGTAGCATTCCATCAAACAATACCAAAGTAAATCAGACAAAAGTGCTACATTGATATTTTCTGATTAAAATTGTTGCGCATTTTTATGCTAGAAGTAAATTGACCTTAGCAGTCATGGAGTGTTTTATTGATTGAATGAAACGTCAAAAAAAACCGATAAGTTACATGTATCTAGAAGTCAGGTATGGCAGAGTTAACGTTCACGATTTTCGGATGTATCGAAAAAATATTTGAATTGATTTTATTTGAGAGAATTCTTTCTTGTATGCAGAAGATGGCCAAACGAATAAAATGAAGCTCAGTAATTGAGGTGAATAAGAAAGAAAGTAGGCGGATAAGAGAGTGTATCTTTGCCATGACTGATTTAGTTCACTGCATGCCAATGTGAAGGCTATGATGGCTTGTGGTAATGCACTGAAAAGTATGATTAATGGTGTAACAAATAATGTTTTGTTTCTTTGAAATTGTTTAACAAATACGTCTCGATAACTTTTATTTGTTTTAGCACGCGCACGATAACCAGCGGTGGTTACAATGAGAATCGTAACAGACAAAAACTGAATCAGACACGGTACAAGATAATGAGTGAGAATTGATAGTTGATTGTAAAGTGACCATGCTTGATTTGCGTAATTAGTTACGCATAGTGTGATCTGATGATCCTTTGGATCTTTGATAACAGTATAAAATATTAATTCATGAATATGCATACTACATATGACTAAGCCAATAATTGCTGAGCAGATATATGCTGTTTTTGACTGTTTCATGACGGTATTGTTTGGATATAGTAGGAAACTGAGTCGTTGTATTGTGATCAAACTAGTTAACCAATAATTAATCCTTGTAAATACTGACAGAAGGTACGAGATTATTTTACAGAGAGCAAGATTTACTAAGTTATTGAAGAAAAAATCACTTGAGCTCATCAAAATGTAAACGATTTTGATAAATAAGATGACTAATGAACATTGACTAATCACAGTATTAATCAATAAACAAGTACCCACAGAGAATTTACGAGGATTTGGTCGTTTAAAAGTCATTAGACTCAGCAAATTATTGATAGAGCCGATCAAAAACAGCAGCCCAATGATGCTGGAATAAAGACCAATCGATGTTGATTTACTCTTTTCATTGGATAAATCTTTTATCATGAGGGATTCTAGTGTAAAACCCATCAATTTCATGCTGTACTGGCATAACTGACCGTAATGACAATGTGGGCATAGACAAATGAAATCAGTTGAATTTTGTAGATCTCCCAAAACATATCGACCATTTGACAAACAACGAGAACATGAATCAAGATTGAGATTGTATCTAAAACAGTCTGCACGTTTCTGTTTATTGCATAAACAAAAATAGTTATCATCATGAAAACATATTAATGTGTGATTGAACTGTTGATGACACAACTGATGGTAATAGAATACAGCTTTGCTGGCAGTTACGGCAATTTCATTCTCTAAAATTTTATGAATACTTTTGATTGCTTTCCTCGCACTGCAATAAACTAAAGTTAACGACAAAGTAGAAGGAAAATACTACACTTAAGTTTCAAGTAACGTAGCAAAATTTATTTGGAAGCTAAATATTACAATTTTTAAGCGACTGGAATTATGCACCAATGCGTTTTTGTATAGGCAAACCATACCATTAACAATACATATAACAGTTGTGCACCATGCAAAAAAGATTACTTTCAAGGTCAATTGCTATCACCTATTATGCATCTTATGGAAAGGTGTGACTTGCGAAAAAGCATGCAAAAGCCTTCTCCGAACAGTGTCCATTCATTTGGAGCGAAAACTCAACTAATTTTAAAGATTTCGAGAAAAAGGTCTTTTAAATAAAACATAACTAATTTAGGGTGGACGTGAATCTTGCGTTACTATATTCCATAGATGTCCATGGCGGCATGGTAGTGGTTGGACTTTTGGACAGTTGCATTTTACTTTTTCCTAAAGAAATGTATAATACTTGAAATTATTGATGAATACATAGCCTTCTCTAGATCATACTATTAATAACGTCGCAGCAGCGACGCAGTGGCTTTTTTTTTTAAGCATAGCGGTGCCGCAGCGATAGATTTTCAGCCACCATGGACATCTATGCTCTATTCCCATCAACAATCACATTAGAGACTAACCTTTCAATAAAACCAGTGCATGACGGCATTCAGTTTCGTCTGTTAAAGCTATGGTTATATTTATAGTTGTTTGATTTTGTCGGCTATATCCAATGAAATAGTTCGGGAATTCTTGTTCTTTTTCACTGTAGATTCTAATCAAACATATTGCAGGAGCAAATAGTCGACCATGGTTTAACTGAATTATGGATGGTAAGTGTCCTCTATACAATTGTTGTTCACGAATAAACATATCAAATTTGAATTCTTTTAAATCGTAATATTGTACCACGGTTGCTTGTATAACGTCTGATAATTGACTTGGTTGTTGAACTTGAATGTATATGGTATGTTTTAAAAGTTCACATCGAGTTCCGTAAAACGAATCATGACATACGCATTGGATTTGGTCAATATCATCCATTGTATAATCTATAAAACAAGTACCACCATTTTCGCACGAATGGTTTTCACATGGCTTATATTTCAAATAGCAATTCGATCCGTAATAACCCGGTAAGCACAGACAATATGGCTTTCGTTCTCCATTATTTAAAATGCCACGTTGATTTGGACGACATATGGAATTTGAAGAGCATGCCTTTTGACATTGTTCGCTGTCAAAATGATTACAATATTGACCGTAGTAACCACTGTGACAATTACAATAAGTCGACTTATTATTATTAACGATGGCATGGCACATACCATGATCGCCACATATTGAACAGTTAACAAGATTACTTCTGGATGAATCCAGTTTTAAAATTTTCGCTAAACGATAAGAGGGTAAAACGTCAAAATAAATTGGATAATCCCAAACATCCAGTAATGTAAGATTTGAATTATTTAAGAGAAATACTTCGAAACGTACATGATACTTTTGTGTGCCATTCCGAGATGCTCGTTTTTGATCAATAAATTCTTTTGTACGCGGATATACAAAATAAATTCTTTGTTTAACATAATTAATATCATTATTTTGTAATTGCGGTTGAACGTGAAATTTATTCGTGTCAATGACTCGATTTTCATATAAAAATGTTAATAATACTTGAATAGTTGTTCGACTGTTTATTATTTTATAATTAACAAAATTTAAATGTGTCAAAATTGTTATGCGATCACTTGAATATTCGCAATAATCGCCATATGAATTTGGTGGGCAGAAACAAATTGTTGCTTGTTGATATTTGACGGCGAGTCCATCATTACCACAAACAAATGGCAAATAATAATTTCTCGGATCCGATTTAAGTAAATTACGAATATAATCTTTATAATGAACATTGGATTGTCTTGTGTGCTTATTTTCAAATGAAACTACCCTCGTTTCGCTGATGTTCAATACTTCTGTTGAATGTTTCTCGATGGGATAGAAAGCATGTGTTATCATCTGCGGTTTGTTGTGTTTCATCAACTTTTGATTTCGATAAACGGCCGGGTAAGATAAATCAGACGAACACCAATATTCATCTTCACCATCATCACATTCAACGATTCCATTACATCGAGCATTCGATAGGCAAGTATTATTCAAACATAGAAAATCCTTTGATTCAAAACACGACATATTCGATGGTCGTAGTTTATAACGACACAATATATCATCTTCGCCTTGTGGACACCGTTCTAGGTTCTTACACAGTAAGTCATAATTAATACATTTCTGAGATTTTTCACATCGAAGATTGAAACCCATCATCCAATCATTACCTTGACAACTCATTATATTCCGTTCATCATCTGAATACAAGCAGTCACTGATACCATCACCTATACGTGAAAGATTAATACACGGAGGATACGTATCAAAGTTCCATGGTTCATTGACCTTAGCTACTAAGCAAGGATATTCGAGTTCCATATTACATCTCTTTGAAAATGGTTGGTTTATGTTTCTATATTTAATCTTACATTGTTGGTTTAGTTTCGCCCATTGAGTTCCACTTATCAATTGAGCATTGTGATCGTTTAAATCTGTAAATCGAGGAAAATTTTGTTCGTCTGATGCATCACTACAGTCCCGTTGACCTACGACAAAAAAACATCAATCAAGAGTCTGATCTTGAAATGTTTACTTGGTTGTACTCAAGATCTATAGTGCATTGAAACAAAATCGAATGATAGAAGTTAGAATCGAGTCTGGATGTGGAAAATTACCGTTACCAACTAATTACTTGGAAACGTAACTTGTTGGTAAAAGTAACTTTCCACCATATAGACAAGCCGAACACGCACATATGGCAAATACACGAAGCTGATATTATCACGAGAAAAGTTCGACAATTTTTCTTAACATTACAGTAACGATATGTGAAACTGGAAATCTTAAATCTAATGCATTGCTTTTTAAATTACGCTTCGTTCTAGTAGACAAAAATTCTCAAGCGATAGTTGCATTTTCTCAGGTACGTCAAGCATAATTTCGATATTTTGATTTATGCTCTTAAAAATTCGTTTGATTAGATGATAAGCGTCAATTTTTGCAGAATTCCGATCGACCAATCATATAAAAACTACAATTCTACGAAGAATTTTTACCCTTCAATTTGATTAAAGATATAATACCAGACAGTTGCGTTATTTTTTCGAAAAGATAACACGAACAACTCCAAAGAATTTAAAACAACTAGCTTAAATGATCTATTTTAGCGGAATGATATGTACGTCCCGTTGAAAATCGTAGATAAAGGTATTGAAAACTACTTATTGCTTTTTTGTTATTTTTCAGTTGAAATACTGACCATCACAAATCCATTGAATCGGAATACATTGTCCTGTTAAACATTGAAATTCTTCTTTCAAGCATATCCAGTTCTGACACGTTTCATGTGATTCATCCATGCCACTTTTAAAATCAAAGAAAGTATCACAATACTGGTGAAATGAAGGTACTTTGTTGCTAAAGCTTGGTTCACTATTTACATTCGAGTTAAATAATGATGATTGCTTTTTATCCGATGACATAGCAATAGCATGCTTCAAAATTGGACAATCTGGATCATATCGTGTTTTACAAACCAATGATGAAAGCGGTAGTCCATTTTGAATAGTATTTGAGCAATTGTCACGAAATACAAAAACTTCACTGGCTAATATACATGTTTCTTTGTCCTCTAAGCATTGAAAACGATATTTTCGATTTGATTCACATGAGCTTTGAACAGATTGACGTTCATCTGGATATCCTTCACATTCAGGACTTCCATCTTTCAGGCGATATGGAGAAATACATTCAGTATAGCCACAAACGTCTGGAGTTGTTCGATACAAACGATTATCGAAAGTTGTTGTGTCGTTCCAACAGTGAGCATGCATTTTTCGTGCTGTTGATGAATAATCATGTACAATGAAGCTTGTATTTGACGCATAATGTGCATTAGTACTGCAAAATCTGTTGTGAAATATCAACGAATTTCTCATAAAATCAGAATCATTGTAATGAATACGTTTACTTTTCATGCCTACCCATGTGCTTTGATAGCCACGGCCTAAAAGAATTTTATATGATGAGTTAATGCTAAAGGTTTCTAATATCATTTCTAAATAGCATTCAGATATAGAACGCAGCAGAATGACATCAACAACGACAGGGAGTCTGAGAAGTAGAAATTCCTCTTCAGTTTCCAGAGAAGTCTATGAATATTAAAACTAAAAATGTGAAATATTCACGATATTTTTTGCTTTCTCCTATTTTTATCTTAGAAATTTTAAACATTAATAGTTGTGCTCTTAAACTATTTAAAAAATCATTCTCACAACTTGCATGAATGGTGGAAATGTGAGAAAACCAATAGTCGATTCAAATTCCTCATAGAAATTACCACAGTGGCACTGCGAATTCCTCGACTGACGAGGGAATCGTCTATCTCAGTTGGTAAACACCACTGATTCTGTTCTATCGGTTCGTCCCATTCAACTGATTCAAAAATTG
>CAJNSZ010002290.1:0-16494 GCA_905329745.1 Rotaria sp. Silwood2
AGCGATGGTGCTATTGCAGAAGACAGCAATGGTAAAAAAGCTTAGTCACACTTGAGCATGTTTCGCTGAACGCTTATAAGTAACGCCACGCAGAATTAACAAAATAATTGATCGCAGAAGTAAGGGATGGTGGGATTGCGGAAGTCAGCAATGGCAAGATTTTTTTGTCATTGGTTCAGAACACAGCTAGTGAATGCTACGAAATGAGTTCATCGCAGAAGTCAGAAATGGCAGTAGTTTTTCCTCAGCGTTGTGCATATTTGCGTGATTGTTTCAGAATATAGCTAGAGAGTACTTAGAAGGGAGTGCATCGTATAAGGCAGCTATGGTTTGATGGCAGAAGTCAGGAATGACCGCATTTTTGCATCACATTTGCCCATGTGTTGCGATAGTGAAGAGCAAAGCTACGTGCTATGAAGAAAGGAATTCATCAGGGAAGTGAGCGATCGTGTGGTTGGAGAAGGTTGAATTGGAAAAAGTTTCGCATAAGTGTTTGCTGTGTTTGCATATTAGCGGGAGTAGAGGCGTGGCCATAATTATAATGCAATGGGATGGAAAAGTCTGGGCTGCGTGTCATGGAAGAAGAGCCGAATGGGAAGTGGAACGGATTGTGGTTGCTGAATGCGAGAATAGTGATGTGTTTCAGGAGTAGCCGCGGTGGTTTGTTTTTAGCTACAGGTTGGCACATCCGAGTCGTTGACATGGAAATTGGTCGCTGGGTGTTGACGATGATATGAATGGAGCATATGAAAATTGAACAAGTTTGATTCTTATAGTCGATGGTATGGGTTGTTTTGGTGGTTGAAGATCTTAATCAATATCAGCGTAGTTCTTTGGCGGCGGGATTGAACTTGAACGTCAGATGTTGGGAAGCGAAAACGTTTTTCGTCGCATTGTCACATGTTGCGCAGTTTAATATAGGGATGGATGGGAATGGAGCACAGAAAATTTTAGCGATGGTCTGGGATGGTGTGTTCGGTTAGATCAACAATGCGATAACTTATTACTGCCAAGGAAGCATGTTATCCTGTTTTGCATATGGGTTGGTATCGCAGTCACTGTGAGGGAAACGTTTTCGAAGAGTGAGTGAAAGTGTTGGTGGACAGGTGAACAATGAGAAAACTTTCTATGCAGCAGCTGACTGTATTTGCGTTACCCGTTCGAAGTCGATCGTAGTCAATAGATGGAAAATTTATGGGAAGAATCTGCATTGGCATACTCAGATGTGCCAGTGGTGGGAAATATTTGTTCTACCAGCTTGGGACTTGCTGCTGCGTCGATGAAGACAAATGGATTTCGCTTACTAGAAAATTCGTAGGAAGTGTCAGCGATGGAATGTTGCCAGAGGTGGGTAGTTGGAAAACTTGTTGTGCAGTAGCTTTTTATTTTTGCCGGTTTTCCACGACAGATAGAGCAGAATTAGTGAAAAGAACATTGATCGGAAGACTAAGCGATTTCGTTAGTGTGGTGGTCAGTGACGGAATGGCTTTGTTCGACTGGGGGAGTATAATTTCTTGTTTCCATCCAGAGAACGCTATCGGTAAGAATGAAATTTGGAGATAAAATAACCGATGGTGTGAGTAAACTAGTCAGTGGTGGGAGAATTTTTTTCGCACCAGGTCATCATGTTGCTATGGTTGCATGAAGAGATGGGTCCGAAATAGTAAGGAGAAAGTGCTTGCATGAATGAGCGAATGTATCATTGCAGATCGGAATAGTGGCAAAGCTTTTTCCAAGCAGGTAAGCATGTTTCTGTCTGTGCATGAAGTCACTGATCGGAATCAGTGAGAAGAAAGTATATTCCAAGAGTCAGCGATGGTGTCATTGCTGTGGTGAGCAATGGGTAGATGGTTCTCTATTGGTTGAGGTTTTGTCGCGTTTGCATGGATGAATCGATGGGAAACGCTAAGAGAAAATTTCATCTGAAGAGTCAGCGATTGTGTCATTGTAGAGGTCAGCAACGGGAAAGCTGTTTTTTTCACTAGCTAAGGATTCTCTCCGGTGTGCATGAGAAGGTAAGTCACAATCGGTTACAAGGCCAGTTTTCTGCGAAAGTTCTCGATGATGCTAGTGTAGTAATAGGCAATGCGAATCATCTCTCTTGGTTAAGAAAATAAGCCATTGTGTGGGTGTGGGTGTGGGTGTAGGTGTCTGGTAGTGGCCTGTGGATATTGGTGTGGGTGTGTGATTGTGGCCTGTGGATATTGGTGTGGGTGTGTGGTTGTGGCCTGTGGGTATTGGTGTGGGTGTACGTTTCTAACTATGCCGACACCCACGCATACACTCGCGCACATTCACATTCATACCTACATCCACACGCAAACGTGCACCTTCAAAACTATGGTTGCTGGTGTTTATGGGCCCTTTTAGCATGTAAACACCAAGAGCATTATTGTTGCTAAGATTATTATGTCGTTACTAAACTAAGTATAACGTTCTGGCGTGTAAATATTCAGATAGTTATTGTTGCTAGTGCTATTGTTCTTTTGAGACGAGCAAATCTTCATATGTTCATTGTTGGTGTTTCTGCACTTTTAAGATATATGAGTATAGAGTCGACATTTCTAGTTTTGGTGCTTACAAAGCTTTGTAAACATTTAGTTGGTTATATTCAACGGTTCGATCGTTGGTGTGCGATGTATTAGTGCTGCCATAGGGTGCGCCGACAGTTGAGCTCCAGATACTTCAGCCGCACAAAATTGAAATCTCATCGATTAAGTATAGAACACACGAAATTAATATTGGATCACTTAATTTACTCGAAAGTAGTGCAGGGAAACATGCGCATCTTTCGATGGTACTGATGATTCGCTGACATATTTTTCGTGGCTAAGCCAATCATCTTTACAGAAATGAACAAGTTTTTCGAATTATATATGTTTGGCTCATAAAGGTTTCATTATTGTTGGTATATTTTTCTATTATCATTAACAATGTCAATTGGAAATCTTCAAAACACAAGGATCAACTTTTACTTAGTGGTTCTTGTTAGTGTCGTGCAAATAAATCTCAAATTATTTGGCGTTGTTGTCGAAATGACTGTGTTGCTCGCGTACGTTTTGATGGAACAGAAGATATTAAAGTTGCAGATCATGTTCATGGATCAAATCCTAAAGAAACAATATCAGTGGAATTCAAATCAAATATCAGTTCTGGTGCAATAGCATCACATGATTCATCACGAGGTATTATTCATCAAGCTTTATCAAATGTAAATAAAATGATGGTTCTGCTGTTCCAAACTATTAATTAATTTTTTTTAAAATAAGGTCGAAGTGTCGAAAACTCATTTGTCAGGAGCTCCACTGTCGGGTCACGCTGACATTGTAGTTGTCGCCAGTGTTGTTATTTTCCTAAAGTGAGTATGTGTTCATGTTGCCCTCGACACTACTGATGTTTTGTTGAGATGTATTGGAAATCAAAGGATTGTTGCTGATGCCAGTGTTGTTTTGGTGTGTAAGTTTTCAGCTGATGCGGTTGCTATTTTTTTTCGCATGATGGCAATGTATGATTGTTCTGATTGTTTATAGGTAGAATTGATTTGTAGTTGAGGTTTATAAGTGTTGCAATGATTGTTGTTGGTATTTTTGAATTGTTGAGATGTAGAAGTGTTTAGAAGGTCGTTGCTTGTGTTGCTAGTTTTATTGTGTGAAAATGTTAATGCGACTGTTACTAGTATCAGTTAGCCGTTGTGTGGGGTAAACGCAGAAATAATTTGCGCTATTAGTATTATTTTTTTCGATGAGTTGGAAGTGCTGAAATTGTCGCTGTAGTTTATGCTAGTGTATTGTTCATGACTGCAGATTTTTGGCCTGTGAATGTGAATAAAAAAAGAACCACACTAGAGTCTATACTAGCACTTACCTGTATCTTCAGTTTCATCTTCGATTAAATTTTTGATTAACCGTGAGGTTTTACACAATTACGCAATAGAAGGAACGGGGCGCGGTTTCTACGTAAAAAGGCCATAAATAAAAATCATTTTTTACCACTTTCTACAATTAAATTTCAACTTCCTCCACATAAGAGGAAAACGTGCGGAACTCTTTCCGATCATCCTTTGAGATTTCCATTCAACATTTCTAACTAGGACATTAGTATTAAAAATTTCACCATCCGGCTCACAGGCTCACCACGACTATTCACTACATGAAACTCATACTTTCAGGGAAGATAGAGCTTTCGAGAGCTACAAAATAACTATAAAATGTAAAGGAAAATTTTCTGCCCTTGGAAATTTCGAAAGATCACACTACCCCGATTCTATCGGAAAGCCGATAGATTTGATCGTATGGTTCATACAATCCTAATTATCGCTCATGATACCATCGCTATTTTTTCTGTGCGGATAGAGCTTTTCAAGAGCTGCAAAATTACTCTGAAATATAAGGGTCAAATCTGCTGTGGTCGGAATTTTCGAAAGACCACATTGTCTGGATTCTACAGGAAATTCAATGAATGCGGTAGTATGGTCCATACCATCTTGACTGTCGCTCCTGATACCATCACCATTTTTTCTGTGCAGATAGGACTTTTCAAGATCTACGAAATCACTACCAAATATAAAGAAAATTTTTCTGTGCTCGGAAATTTGGAAGCACCACATGGTCCAGATCATATGGGAAAGCCAATCAATCTCATAGTATGGTTCATACGATCTTCACTATCACTCATGATATGATGACCATTTTTTCTGTAGAGATAAATCTTTTTGAGAGATACAAAATAACCGCAAAATATAACGAACTATTCGTCGAGTGTACGTGTGAGTGTCGGTAGTGATGGCCAGTGAAGTCTGAGGTTGGATTATCGAGTATGGTTGTGGAGTGGTGAAGATGTATGCGAGTAGTTGTGTAGGTGTCGCAGTGAACTGAGGTCACGGCAACATCTAGCAGGATAGCGGCATCCACCAGCTGCGAGTCATAGATACACCACACGTACACTCACCCCTACAGCGGCACCCATACTCTCACGCGCAGTCTTCTGACAAGCACACTGGCTGGTGTCGTCCTCTTTCTCTTTCAGACACTGATCACGATTTTTCCATGACAGCTTCCAAATCTCTTCGGTGACCTACGTTGTCCGGGACGTTCGTGCAACTTGAGTAGTATGAAATCTTAGGTTAACAGCTGGTGCATTTTATAAACGTAATGGCCTTCGCTAACAACTGCACGTAGCTTGTTGGCAAGGTGCAACCGTTTACGAAGGTTAGTACTTTGAATAAACCAGTACACGTTAACCTAACATTTCATAGTACACGAGTTAGACAAATTTTCCGCAGAATATGATACTATGGGCTCCATTTGTTTTTGTCAGGCGACTTGGGTGACGTGCTCCTTCAAAATTTTCGAAGAATAGGCTTTCCTATTCTGTTTATGATCCTTGTGTTGCTCTGGAAAAGCTCGATCTATATAGAAAAACGGCCATCATATCATGAGTGATAGTGAAGATCGTATGAACCGTACTGCCACATTCATTAAATTTCCTGTAGAACCCAGACAATGTGGTCTTTCGAAAATTCCGACCACAGCAGATTGTCCCTTATATTTCATAGTCATTTTGTAGCTCTTGAAAGGCTCTATCCGCACAGAAAAAATAGCGATGGTATCATGAGCGATAATTAGGATTGTATGAACCATACGATCAAATCTATCGGCTTTCCGATGGAATCGGGGCAGTGTGATCTTTCGAAATTTCCAAGGGCAGAAAATTTTCCTTTACATTTTATAGTTATTTTGTAGCTCTCGAAAGCTCTATCTTCCCTGAAAGTATGAGTTTCATGTAGTGAATAGTCGTGGTGAGCCTGTAAGCCGGATGGTGAAATTGTTAATACTAATGTCCTAGTTAGAAATGTTGAATGGAGATCTCAAAGGATGATCGGAAAGAGTTCCGCACGTTTCACTCTTATGTAGAGGAAGTTGAAATTTAATTGTAGAAAGTGGTAAAAAATGATTTTCATTTATGGCCTTTTTACGTAGAAGCCGTCCCCCATCCATTGGGAAAGCAACTAGTCGACGTTTCAATACGTATATCCTGTTTCTTATAGAGGTATATTTTGTACTATAAGCATTTTGTGCGAAACATGTTACCGATATGATTTTTTCTTCTTCAGCCCACCGTTTATTTTTACTCGAGCCTTTATCCTCATCATGTATGACTTTATTTAATTCGATATAATACGAGAGAGTTATCATACGAAAAGTTGTTTTCCTAAGCGTAAAGCTCACCACATGTTGAAGATATTGTTCATTCAAAGGCATTTTGTAAAGAATACACGGTTTGATGTTTGGTTCGAAACGCTTCAAATTCAAGCGATCATGTCCTATAAGGAATCTCAAAACTGTATTATATAATGGCAATAATCGAACAACGACAGCACATGAATTGCTGGTGAATGAAAAAGTTCGAATCAAACTCATTAACACTCGAAACCAGAGAAAAAAGTTTTTGGAAAACGTTTAAAATTTGGAATTCGCATAAGATTTTCGAAGATCTGGCATCTCTGCATAGTGCGAAATCACTGTAAAACTAGCGCCATCTATGTCAAATTTTTGTTAATATCTCGAGGATGCTGCAAGGAGAGAGAACAGGTTTTTCATGCTCCGATGCATTGAAATTAGCTTTGTTTTCTGTGAAGTTCCAACCAATCATTTTCATTTGACAGATTTTGTTCGTTTGCCTAGATTTGCTTGTTTCAAGTCAGAAGGTAGTGGGATCCGTGGGGTTAATAACGGGTTTTATATTTTCGATTCAAATATTAGATTAGCTATTGAATTGTTGACAATGAGCAAGCGTTGAAAGTTACATAGGTCTGCAAAATAAACAAGTAAATAGATAAATAAACGAGAAAAGGTTGAAGGTTTCGGTAATATGGCAATACTCACTTACACTCGCCCAAATCATGCATATCTGAATTAGCATGCCAAATTAAGTCTTTGTATTTACTTTGTTTTGCACTGCGTAACTACACCCCGCTTCACACGTTTCGAAAACTTATTTCTCGTCCTTTTTACTTCGCCGTATCCGAAATGTGCTTAACACGAATGTAACTTTGTTTCGTAAAACCGTCGAACCAAAATGAAAAGTCAGGTAGTTTTCTAAAACGGTTCAGAACAACTTTTTCATGTCTTCGCGAATCAATATCAACAATCGTATTCGTGTTGGAATTCAGAAAAGTCTGAATAAATTTCGTCCTGTTGTTGTAGATTATCATCAAATATCGAGTAGAATGGATCTGCCCCTGTGAGTAATGCGTTTTTTTGCATCTGTTGCCGGAAGAAGCGAGTTACGAGCAAATCTTATTCTGGAAATAAAATTCAGTCGTTTCGTTTCTATCAAGAACTTTCTAGGTGCGATGCATTCTTTTGTACAAAAGTAAACCAGATAAAATGACTCAGAAGGGAACCTCTTCATGTTTAAGTTAGCTTTTCGACTGAGACTATGGCTATTAGATATTTAAGCTTTAGTGAGACTAGCAAAATCTAGAAGAATAAGGGTAACTAAACTCGTAGTAACAAATTATGGTCATTTTACTAGTTTTTTGACCACAGGACAAGATCTTTACCAAAAAAATTCAATGAAAAAAATTTCGAGCTCGAAACTTATTCATAAATCTGTATGGTAATCGTTAGAATTTTCAGTAGGTTTCAATGAAGAAAGATGCTTCTTGAGTTCATGAATTTTCAAAAATGCTCTTATTTACACAAAGAGTAGAAAACAATGATTTTCTTGAGAATTCGATATCTTGATGCGACAGCATGTGTTTGGTTGAAACTTACAGGACATTCTAATGACCATCATATCGGTTTATGAGCAAAATATGAGCTCGAAATTTCATCATCGACTTTTCCGCATAGACCTTGTCCTTGACGAAAAAACCAGTAAAACGGTCATAACGCTTTACTGTGACGCTAGTTACTTCATATCAGTATCGAATTTAATTTCAGGATTGGTTATGCTCAAATGAATTATTGAAAAGTGTTTTATTGATCCCGGTCTATCGCAGAATACATCCCGATGATAATCTCTACTGGGTATTCATACTCTTTTAGACTTTTTATAATATCACTAGAACATCTCTAAAGGTCATAATCTCAAATGAAAATCTATTTTACATCAGTAGATATTTCCTTGTTATTTTCTTACTTTGAGTTCATATACCGGCTTTCACAAAAGTGCCACGATGACGTTTTGTCCATACTCTGTTTGCTAGTTCTTACCGATGTTGTATTTTTAGAAGTTTATTCTTTCAGCAAAAGATGCACTTATTTAACCCTTAACATATCTTAAAATATCGGCCTTTTTAGCTGAGGTTCTCTAAAAGTTATAAAATAAATTTGTGATCAAACGCGACGACGAAAAATGGACAAAGAATTGAGGATAGTTTGATTGTGTTCTATTTTTTTGCAAACTTATGCACGAACAGGGAAATCGTTCTATGGTCAATTGAGAGCTGACTTTCCCATTGACCAAATAGAAAAAAAGAAAACTTCGAAATGGGTACTTTGTTTGAATGAAAAATCTCATTTATCACCGTAACGCGATTATGCCTAATTTTAAGGGTAGTTTTTTTCCTCGATATTTTTTTCACTATAGAACCAATATTAACCCTTTCAGGACGGGATTATTTTTCGTGAAATATATATATTGATTATACGATAATGATAGAAAGAAAGAGATGATGTGCAAATGATAACATCATCTAAAACTTGTTTTGTTTACATCATGCCCACATACGTGTGACGAAGAAGAGAAGACATGAAAAAGAGAGTAAATTAGAATGATAGTGTCATGAGTTGATGCAGAACAAAAAAAAGAGGAAAAATCAGGATTGATCACGAAAATAGCATTAGATATATATCATTATAATAAGTATATTATGATGCATACACAGCTATTCCTGATCGTCAATGAATAATGTCTCTCTATTCAAAAACACTCAGTGGCAACTATAGTGGCCACTCGTCCTGAAAGGATTAAGAAGAAAACCTAATAGTTTCTTCATTATCTCATACGATTACTAGTTATCTATACAGTTTGTTTTGTATTTTATCCAAGGGGGAAACAGCGCACTTTTGGACTTGAAGTTACTTTGAGCTACTTTGAGCTACTTTAAGCTACTTCAAATAGCTTACTTCGAAGTAATTTTCAACTTCAAATTTACTTCAAGTCACTTGAAGTTACTTTAAGCTACTTGTTTCTACTTTGGGCTACTTGGGTGGTACTTTGAAGTACTTCAAGTAGTCTACTTTGGCATACTTTAGCGTACTTTTCTACTTCAAGTCCGCTGTTTCCCCCTTGATTTTATCGCACTTTGTGGTGAAAAAGGAATATCTAGTCAGACACAACATTATAGAGTCATTGCATAGTAACAATTAATAGGAAGTAAGTGTGCACCAGTTCCAGCCCGATCAGTGAACTGGGTACCATTTTTATCGGATTCCTAGTCCGACTGATATCCAGGTCGATCTGCATCGAGTAGGACTGGGTACTAGTCCGACTAGAACTAATCCGACTGGTTACCGACCAGAACTGGATACCCAGTCCGACTCGGACTGGTGCATACCTAATAAGAAGTTTACAAAATACAAAAGAAATATTCCGATGATTGTTTGATTCGTACAATATTATTAATATGAACGACAATTAAGTCGAAATTGAAGAAATGTAAAAGGAGGTCCAAATATTTCTATCCTGTATCAATAAAGATTGTTATTGAAGCCTCATTGTTACTGAAATGTGAAGCTTACATATCTCTGTAACCTTTACCACGCTAATACAAGGTTAGTCCAACATCTCTAAAAGTCGATCGCCATTTTTATGATGATCGACAGTAAGCAAATGATCCTTTTTGTGTTTTACTTCCAAAAACTGTTATTTTCTTTCGTTAATGGGTACTCTATATTCCCTACACATATTTGTACACACTTATTATTATAGTTTTCAGTGCCGTAGTTTTTAAAGAATATATTTATCCTTATGAATATTAAATCAAATGGGAGATGACCTCGTCATCCATATCTATTATATATACTCGGTCGCCGAAGCCTGTAATGCTGAGGAATGTAATGAGGATACTGTCTGTAATGCGAATCATTATTTCTATGGTCTCTAATGAAGAGAAGAGAACCAAAAATTTCATTTTCAAAACTTATGTCCACTGATTTCTTTCGAAAAATGTGTGGTTTCCACAAAACATCGACTGTCAAGTCAAAACGATCTCTGTTTCAAGTAAATACGAATTTTCAAATCTCAAATCGATGTTTTCTGTCGAACTACTAGAGTAATATTTTTTTTCAAATCAATTATTTGAAAGTATATTAAGTGAACATGTCCCCTTAGTCGCTCAGTCGATTTAATGCTAATCCATCACGATATTTCCTTGATGTCTGTTTTTTGTCACAGATATATTTGATTTAATACATTACTATTCACTCATTTGCGTCTTGCATAATATCACGTTTGAGACTTCTGATTCTTTGTTCCATTTTTAATGTATGTTTTCTTAAATTTGAAGCATACATCTTTTGTCATGGACTATTAGATCTTCTTCGGTTTAGCTGAAACTACTTGAATGCTATAAGTTCTATTCAACTAGTTAATACATAAATAGCAGTTTCTCTAACCAAATCCTGTCTAGATCTCGGGGTGTGCGTGTAGATGAGCAGACGATACTATACTCACTCACACCTACACCCACACCCTTCCTGAAAATATGGGCACTAGATAGCTCATCAAAAGTTAGCTTTACATATGTGTCCTTAACCGATATTCTTTTGCACCGGTGGTAGAAAAACAAACAATAATCATTTTTTGTTACGCGATGACGTTATAAATATTGGTGTCTTACGTGAAGTCTCTGTACAAAACTAGAAAAAATAGAAAATGAATTTCTTTTTTAGTAGATGCCTTTACTAACACACGATTAGTATCCAGTAACCAATTGGTTACATATTGAACAGTTTCGGTAAAACGCCCAGTTAATTGATCGAGCTAAATTTACTAATTCTCATCACGAATTGATGGTATCTATGTCAGAAAATTCTAAACGCGATGGAAGACGCGTATACCTGAAAAGATATGATTTCATATATTTTCGACCATCCCCAACCACATACAAATAACAGTTTCTCGGAATAACGACTTCGAACTTCCGATATCATAGATGACGCGCTACGAATTATTGCCGATATGCGTGAATCAGACTAATTCTGTGAGACAACAACAAGGGAGAAGCGCGAATTCTGTATTTCGGAATATTTTGTTATTTTTTAAAAATACAGAACAAATATGACTTTTGCTGTATCTACTGTAGTTTTTATATATGTTAAAATACGACATATTGAAATATATGGAAAGGTAAAGAAAAATACAAAAATTCAAATATTCCAAAACTCTCTTTTTCTCTCTTGGAGAACTGTCGGTCTTCTTTGCGTTCATTTCTTCATAAAATCGCTACTCGACTAAATGCAACAACCATTAACAACACTGCACGATGTATGCGAGGAAATGTACATTTACACGTATAAAATAGGATTAATTGAAGTAAGCTACCTAACAGAATACTAGTATTAAACATTGGCCAGAAGACGAATGATGACGTGTGTCGAAGAAGTATCACACACAATAGTAAGGAAAGTTGATAGATACTGATAACAGCTGTATCGCTATCCCATGACATCTTCAATACGTATACTGTCACATTGTAGATTATTGTCGTTGTAACAAACCACGTTGTAAGTGAAAATGGAACTATCCATATCTCTAATGGAAGTAAATAAGACAATAGAAAAACTGGAAACACAGATCCTACGGCGACATCAATCGGGTAATGTACACCAAGATAGATACGGCTAAAAGCGACTGTAAAAGATAAAATGGTACATATCAATCCAATAAGAACATTCATACTATTATTGTGAGATGTGATGTAATGAAAGTAAGCATATAAATGAGAGGAAATTATAGTTGAATGTAAAGATGGAAACGACCAATTTGATTCGGTAGCCCATGCATACTTAATCAGTTCAGGTGATTCTTTGTATGGTCTTTGGATACGAGTCCACCGTTTGAGCCAGATAGAACACCAAATGCAAACTCGGATACATAACACGTAAAAAATAAACTGCTCAATCTTACGCGACCCCATCAACCACCATAGTAATGGTTGATAAAGAAAGATAATATATGATGCTGACATGGAGTGATGAATCCAAAACCAGAGATAATATAAATAATTGAACATGGTAAATGTTTGTAAATATTTTATAAATGTCAATTGATGCGATTCGAATATCATCACGAACGAGTTTTTCTCAACTAGAAAATGAGATGGGAGAAAAAATGAAGAATGATATGTGTGGTGTAGAATTATTTATTTTACTTAAAGAAAAGTAATTCAATAAGTGTTTGATAATGGAATTTATTACTATTACTCTCAATTCGATTGCATACGTGTTAAGCCCGAAAATTGGTTTCAAACTTTTTTCGGACAGCTCTGAAAAGATTCTGTGTTACATTTGAGTTCCAAGAAATATTTGTGACAATATTTGCAAGTCTTTTGAGAGCTCAAAGTGAAATGATTTCGAAGCAAGAAGAAAAGAGGAGAAAATAACAATAAAAAGAAAGCTTTGAGAAACATTCCAAAACAAGGTGGATTCACGTCAATTCTCTCTCTCTCTCTACCTTTCGAAAGATATGAGAGATGAGATAAACTTCTTTTTAAAAAATGATAAGAGAGAAAAGAGTATGAGGTATTAAAAGCTGCTAAGCGTGGCGTCTCTCAGCTTATAGCTCATGGCATCACCACCATTACGATCCATATGAAAAAAAGTAGAGATAGCAGGAGATACCAGCTAGATCTCATCTAGAAAAGCCACCGTTAAGAATCAAAGAGAGCGAACAAAATACAAAAAGAATAAAATAATGAAAAAAAAATCAAGTCGTTGTCAGATTTCGAGTCTCTGACCAGGTTCGAATAATTTCTTGATCATAGATAGACTCGGTCTGATTTTTTTGGTGATCGGTACTGGTCTGATCGGATCGGCCAGTCCAAAACCTGGACTTTTTTTATTTCATCTATGCTCTCGATCCTAACTCATACAGAAGAAAAAGAAGTTGCGATCTATGTCCTTAAGGTAAGCCAGCAGCAAGTGCTGGAATAAAAATTTTAAAAAAATGAAAAAATACGCTAACCACTAGTAAGAAATTCAATTGCGAATCACTTTTTATTTTCTAAAGTTTTACAGTCGCCTAGAAGGCTTCTGTGACGGAGAACATGAAGAAGACGATGTTCTGCTTTGATATCATACTGTATTTAGACTATTTTCTCGATCACCTCCCACTCAACTTGCTGTTTGATCCCTCCTGCATTTGTACTTCAAAAAGGTTTATGACACTGTGTTGAATGCCGGAATAATAGGAAAACTACATAGACTAGGAATATCCCAAGAGTAAACGAGAGATTGCATTACCACAAGGAAGCAGCTTAAGTTTCTACCTCTTTATCATGTACCACAGTGATTTAATATTCAATGTACAGTTGCAAATTCGGGACATACATATGTAGACGATTTAAGTATACTGACAAAGGTTCTCTTTATGAGAAATTCGTCCTCAACGATAGATTTCCTAGGAAAACAAGGCTCAACAGGTTGCAGTAGAATAACAGAATATGTGAGGGAATGGCATCAGCTGATCAATATACAGAATACAATGGGAAAGGTATTGTATACTCAAATCGAACAACCAAAAATTAAAAATCCACATACACGGGCAAAAGTACCTTTAGATACTTACGATTCACCTGGACCACTAAAATGTTAATCAAGTCTACGATCAATCATTGTCCTGAAAACGTCGAGAAAGCACTTGTCAAATTGAGATAGTTTAATAACTGAAGAAATATCGTGTCACAGTTGCCGAGACAATGCTTTTTCGCATGTCTTCTCTCATTTGGCCCGAATTTTCCCTTTCAACCGTGTTCTCCCGATGATCCAGCGAGAAACCTTAGACAGAGAATTCAAAATTGGCATCAAAATACTACGCCGCTGCTCATTTGTAACGGCAGAAGATCTTTCGTTACCATTGACAGAAAAATCCTTAGAATTTTACACTCACAGATAGACAAAGAAAAGACTCATGAATATGTATAAGTCAGACCTAGGAAAATCAATATTTCTTGAGGGCATTCTTAACTAGGATCAGTTGAGAAAGACACAGAACAACTCTTTAGGTTATTTTTTCAGATAGAAAACTGTGAGAAAATTAATAAAAAGGCGCAAATCACTGTAAATAGACTGGATAAAAGACAGGGGCTCATAAGAGGCGAAGTCAGCCCATTAGGACTGTTCAGGAATAACTCTATTGAATCTTATATCACTCAAAAGAGCATGTTAAAATTAACATTGTGATACTATTTTTATGGGATTTCGATCGAAGTTTTGAAGCAAAAAGCTATTTACAAAGTTAGTCATTTTTAGCCATTAGTCTAATACTCGACCGTATCCAAGGTCGAACTAGTTTCGGCATAAATTGATAAGGAAAAATGGTTGTGAAATTAAGTATTTGATAGTTTTTTGAGAGGGCTCTAGTCCTATACAGGAATTATTCGTTCCTTGTTCGATTCAGTCAGAACAAGACCTGACATATCATTAGACACTGTTAGCATATGGCCTATATTTATCATTAACTTTCATCTTTCAATGAATATTTTATCGGACGAATTAAAAGTATCAAAATTCTGGGATAGCTCATTGCAAAGCATTTTTCAAAAGCTACAAAATCTTATATTTTCTAAAGTCTAAAAAATATGACCACTAGGAAAGTTTTCATTCAAAATATGCTAGGGATACCATTTGTGGTCATTTTTCACTAATCATGTACCTATAAGGAAAGTGACTTTTCGCCTCATTCTCTCATTCGACCTTTGGTAGCAATAGTCCTCTACGATTTCCCGAAATAAGAAAAATTACAGGGTGTTCAGGATGTAGTTCTCAACAGCGAGAGTCAATGAAATGTAGCAAAAAAACAGGATATTCCCAATGAAATTTGTCCAGAAGCTCGCAACGAACTCTAACAGCCTATTTTTGGTGGCTGAACAGCGAAATTTTGACTGAAGATGGAAATGAAACAGTTTGGAAATTCATAATGACAAAGAAAGGATGCTCGTAACTATGTTGAAATTTAGTCACCTTCCAGAGATTATGAGGTGACTTGCTAGCCTTACAGTCGGTCTTGTCCACAAAAAACATAAAGAGAAGTGTTGATATCTTTTAGGAAATTTTTTCCGAGCCTACTCATGATGTGATTTTATTTTTCTAGCCCTTTTCTATAAAAATACATTCCGCACACCCGACCTTGCTCATTACGATCTGCAATAGCTACATCAGATATAACAAAAAGCATTCTATTCCGAACACCTGATCACATCAATCTGATTTCTCTCCTTCTATTACGACCTTCTGTACAAAAACGTTTATGATGTCCAGTCATAAGTATTTCAGGACAAAATTTCATTTCCAAACATGCGGTCACATATCTGGAGTTCGCAATCACTTGAGACGAAAACTACGTCACCCTATCCATGTTTTTTGAGAAAATTCTACTATGAGTCAAAAATGATATCAGATTCGAACTCAGCATTGAAAACTGAGGGCACTTATATATCCCAAATCTCTCCAACGACTTTCATTTTTTTTCGAAAAATCCACCCCGATTCCCTCTAACGAGGGAAGGTCACCAACTGTCTCCTCGCTTTTGAGCTGAAACTCGGTTGATAATAGGTAACCGAACGTGTTGATCCCGAATATCACAATGGTTTTTGCCCGCTTTCGATTTAAAGACCCGTTTTTTAAAGATCTTGGTTTTTCAACCGAAAAACCATTTTCACTAAAAAATTTTTTGACCTGTCCAAATGAAAGAGCACGTCGTCAAACCTATAGAAAACAATTTTTCAAGGTTCTCAGCGAGGTTTTGAGCGAGTTTTCTGCGTCTAAAACTTAAAAAAAATGGAAAAACCGCTAATATTCTTACACAATTTATGAAAGAAAAACTACTGTTTTTCTTTCTGTTCTTTTTTTTCACACATGTTATTAGCAATTTGTGATAAAGAGGGCAATAAAGCAGTTTCACAGAGCCATGATTCGTAAAAATATTTGCAGTTTTTTAATGCAAATGATAACTGGTAAAAAAGTGTTGAAAACACTATTTTTCTTTCATAAATTGTGTAAAAATATTAGCCGGTTTCGATCTTTTTTTAATGTTTTTTGGACGCAGAAAACTCACTCAAAACCTCGCTTAGAACCTTAAAAAACTGTTTTCTGTAGGTTTGACGACGTGCTCTTTCATTTGGACAGGTCAAAAAAAATTTTTAGTGAAAATGGTTTTTCGGTTGAAAAACCAAGATCTTTAAAAAACGGGTCTTTAGATCGAAACCGGGCAAAAACCATTGTGATATTCGAACTCAGCATTGTAAACTCAGTGAACTTATATATA
>CAJNSZ010002291.1:0-16488 GCA_905329745.1 Rotaria sp. Silwood2
GTAGTGAATGAATAGCAACAAAGACAATGAGAGAGGGTTCATCACAAGACTGATCAACAGGTATACAAAACAGTTTCAATTAATTAATTTTTAAGTTTTAATAACCCATATAAAAGAGCATTTAGATAAAATTGATGAAATTAAACTTTTAACTTTATCCAATCTATTGTTGATAAAATGTTGATGATCACAATCCAAGAATTTGTTTTTACAGATAGATCAGAAATTTTTTTAAAATTGACTTATTTTACATTTTGGTCGTATTCTGAGCAGTTCTTTCTCTTCATTGATTGTTTAGAGACGGAGGTGATCTCGTCAAATGTAAGAAAATGTTCTGTATAAGATGGAATATCTCAGCAGTTTATAACAATAACTATTATTAATAAGATGGACCAATATAAGAATAGACATTCTATAGTTTATAATGGTATTGTGCTTCTGGTGTGCGCTTCACCACATCAAGTCGTAGACTCTAAAAAAGATGAATTTTATTCGTGAAAATGCTTGAAATTCTTTATCTTTCAACATATTACTCAACAAACAAAAAGACATGAAGACATATGTTTAATGAAAAGTATGATTAATTAGTGTACAATGATCATTTTCAATAGTCCTTTTGGTTAATAACTGGATACTTCAAAGAATTGTTTTTTTTTCTGAATCAAAATTGATTTCGGATTCATGGAGAACATCAACAATTATGTATAAAAATAGTATTTGATTGGATATGTCACCAATATTATTGAAAAAATAGTAAACTAACAATACCTAACATTACTTTACAACATATATTTACGAGCATCCCGGAATATCTATACATTTTCTGGTCGAAAGATATGAGATTATAGAATTTGTTTTATTTGGCATCACTCGATTCGATACTTCAGTAGCACTTTTTCTATTTTTTGTTTTCTTTTGTAGTTGAAAATATTGCAATAATTTCTGTTGTCATTAGCAAAACTGTAATACTCTAAAAGTTTAAGTTTGTCGTAATCAATTTGCATCATCAATTGACAATATGAGAGTGTTACGAATGGCATATTTCGATTTGGCGATAAAAAATATTGCATAAGATATATTTTCGTAGAATATATTTTTTTCTGAAAAGCCAGTCTTTTTGTTTGTTGAGTAATATGTTGAAAGACAAAGAATTTCAAGCATCGTCACGAATAACATTCATTTTTTTAGAGTCTACGACTCAATGTGATTAAACGCACATTAGAAGCACAATATCATTATAAACTATAGAATGCCTATTCTTATATTGATCTATCTTATTAATAATAGTTTTTGTTATAAACTGCTGAAATATTCCGTCTTACACAGAAAATTTTCCTAAATTTGACGAAATTACCTTCGACTCTAAACAATCGATGAAGAGAAAGAACTGCTCAGAATACGACCAAAATGTAAAATAGGTCAATTAAAAAAATATTTCTGATCTATCTGTAAAAAATTCTTGGATTGCGATTCTCAACATCATGCCAACAGTAGATTGGAAAAAGTTGAAATTTTAATTTCATCAATTTCTCTCATTTCTCTTCCATATAGGTTGGAAAAACTAAAAAATTGATTAATTGAAACTGTTTTGTATACCTGTTGATCAGTCTTGTGATGAACCCTCTCTCATTGTCTTTGTTGCTATTCATTCACTACTTTTCTGTTATAATTGTTTCACAGTGATTCATTATATGTGATAGACTGCTCTTGTTATTTTTGTTAACTTGCCATACTGTTTTTTTTGTCACTCTTGATGATATATTTTGGTTTGTGGTGAACAGTTCTTCTTGTCTTTCTCTTGCATTTAATATACTATCCTTCATTTATTACTTATTATGGTTAATAATTACCTCTATATGTTGTTGTATTTGTTGTTGGCTTTATATTTTATTTTTTTCTCGTTACTTATTCTTGTCATTGTTAGATGATTTGTTATCATCTACTATTTTTCTTTTTTCTCATGTGATCCACTGTATTTCCTTCATTGTTATTGGTACGCTTGTCTGTGAAGAAATAAAGATTATGAAAGTAAAGCAAACAATTGAACTATCGAAAATAAAATTAGTTCAAGAAATCTCGCATGGGTTAATTAGCGGATGCGGTTCTAATTTTAAAAAGTCAGTTCACCGGGATAAAAAAGTCAGAAAAATCTGGTCAACAAAAATTTAGCTTCAGTTATAGAAATAACTCAATGTCCTCAGTTTGTTAATCGAAAATTACGGGATTGAATAAGTGAAAAGAATATTAGTGATTCATTTCGTGTTTCTGAACACTTATTACCTTCGAGAAGTTCACCATGAATTATCAAAGTTGAAAAATATCTTCCATATTACAAACCTCTTTGTGTTGAGTAACTAAAGATGGCGAAACACAGTGAGAATTGATTATGTCGCGCCTTTGTGTAAAATTTAACAGAAAGCTGTCTATCATGAAAGCGGATGTCTGTAATACAGAGAAGAGCCGCAAAACCTAGCGTTAAAACTTACACTCACTATTTTCCTTCCAAAAATTTATGCCAGTTTCACAAAAACTATCACATTTACTTTACAAAAGTAAATGGTAAATATTTTATTTACTTTACAAAAGTAAATAGTAAATACTTTATGGATGTGGATGTAGGTTGAAGAGATACCCACATCCACACCCACCACCTACATAGTGAATAAAAGAAAAAGACCATGCGTATATGATGGGTGTACATCAGAGGTAAGGAAAAGATCATGCATACATAATGACATAATGTAGAAGGAAAGGAAAAGACCAAACACATATGATAGGAAAGGACCAAAGAATATCAGAGAGAGATTGAAAAATGAGAAAAACAACAAAGTGTCAACAATAACCTAACACTTCACTTGGATTCATATCATTTTGTAAAACGTGCAGTAAATCTTCTTCATAGTAAAAGTAGCGTTTCAAATCTACCAACGCTAAATTAAAACTTTCTAATGCATAAACTGCAGCCATATCGTCTTCTATAGTCCATTCGTTGCCTTGTGGTTTATCAGAAGTTGTTTTGGTGATGTGGTCATCATATTCATTTGAATTTTTCTCGGCGCTGCGTAACAGAGTGATGATCAATGATTTATTCATACGTGTATCAGTCCAAACAATTTCGTTTTGTTGCTGAAGTATTGCAGCAACATCACGCGTATCGAAATCAAAGACACGTAAAACCATAAGACGAGCAACACTATCGTCTTGAGAATCATCATTATCTTTTGTAAGTTGAAATCCTAAGGCACATTTGACAATAAATGTTTTGTTGTACATTGAATTATTATTGCATCCTTAAAAAAATGGTAATGATCAAAAAATCATTAATTCTAGAGGCTCATTCAATGATGTGTCGACTGTTAATGGAAAGACCTCGCGATATATGGTTTTCAGCTCGTTTGATATTATGCAGAGTTCCTATAAGCCAAGGAGATAATATGATCGAAACTTGCTTAAGGCTGCCTTAGAAATTAAGAATAAGACAAACCTCTACGGTTGCGAGACTATTATTTTGAAACTTCCACTCATATCCAATGGAATAGGATAAGAAACGCTTCATTTTTAGGTACATAAATAAAAATTTTTATCATATTTGGCTAGCAAAATTACCATTTTCACATGACTCCATACGCAAAGATATAATGATTATTTTTGTTATTGAACTAGGGAATATCAACAATTCATTTAGATAATCCTGCTTTTCCAAAGAGATGTAGCGTTGTCACTCGCCTCCAACCAAACTGACTAACCACCCAGGTCGATGATTCCGGCCTCCGGATCCTTCCGGAACCAGCCGGAAACGGTATAATTTCCGGGCACTTCCGACCGTTTCCGATGTCTTTCCGGCCGGAAAAATACCCGGAACATGCAAGCAGTATTCCGGCCGGAAATTTCTCGTACACGGAAACGTGATCTTCCGCTCATTTCCCATCACCGGAAATCCGCGGGAAAAACCTCGTAACACCGAGGAATTCGCCGGAAACCAAGAAGGAACCGGCCGTTTCCCGCGGGAAAAACGTTAGAAAGATTCTTGTGAGATCTTTGAAAGATCTTTTTTTGAGAGAAAATTTTCTTTCACAAAAATTTTCGGTGTTTTGGAAAAAGTATATTTTTTCTCAGAAAGTCCGTTTCTGTATAAAAAAAAATTTCGAGAAAAAATTTTCTTTTAAAAAGAGATCTTTCAAAGATGTCTCATAGTATTTCAAAGATCTTTGAAAAATCTTTTCACGAAAAAAAAAATTTTTTCTCAAAATTTTTTTTTTATACAGAAACGGACTTTCTGAGAAAAAATATCTTTGAAATAGGATTGTAATAACTCACTTAGTTAATTCCGAGTTTTGGAAGAGTGCTTGAAGTTGGCACGACATCGGCTCTGTCTTTCCACATTACGTACCGGGATTCGAAAGACTTTGAAATAGAATTGTAATTACTTACTTAGTTAATTCGGAGTTTTGGAAGAGTGCTTGCTGCGGGCACGGCACCCACTCTGTCTTTACATATTACGTGTCGGGACTTTGAAGCCTTTCAAAGACCTCTGAATTCTTAGAAAGATCGTTGAAAGGATTATGATAGATTTTGCACACTCTCCTAAAGATATTTGACAGATCTTTTAAAGTCCTCGAAAAGTGTTTGAAAGATCTTTCAAGGTCTGCGAAAGTCTCAGAATGGCGTTTGAAAGATGCCTGAAAATCTTCAAAAGTCTTTGAAAGATCTTTGAAAGGGTTTTCCAATGGCTCCTAAAGTTATTTGAAAGATCCTTTGAAGTCTTCGAAAGGTCATTGACAGATCTTTCAATGTTTGGGAAAGTCGCAGAAAGACGTTTGAAAGTCGTTGAAAGATCTTTCAAAGTCTCTGGAAATCTCACAAAGATGTTTGTCTGGTCTTGGAAAGGCTCCAGAAGTCTTCCAAAGATGTTCGAAAGATCTTTCATTGTCTTCGAAAGGATATTGAAAGATGTCTCAAAGTCTTTGGAAGATCTTTCAAAGGTCTTTGAAAGACCAGATATGGGCTTTGTCAACGAAATGGAAAGAGGTGGAATATAACCGGATCCTGTGATCAGGACGAAACTCCGGAACTGTAGTTAGGAACCGTACCGGAAACGGCAGGTATACGCCTCGGAACTGGTCAGAGTGATTTAGAAGAGGAAACTTAGTCTGGAACCGCACCGGAAACGACGACTGTATCTGAAGATCGCATCCGGAGGCAGAAATGAGCGGGAAATAAGCAGGATCCGAATGCCGGATCCGATTTCGGAATACTGCTTCCAGGAATTGACCGGAATTTCACAGGATCCGGCCGTTTCCCGCCGTACATCTTTGCCCTGGGCAAATAAGATACAGCTTTGTACGCAATTTCTCATGGATAAAACGAAAGAACTTTTTCATTTCACTTTTTCATCACTTAATATTTTGTATTAAAACACAAAATATACTACAAGATGCAGTGTGGAAAGCTCTATAATTTGCCAAGGACAGCTTATTTTATTGTTATACTTTTGGTTTTCGATATGGATAAAATTCTGAGCGACCAAATGTCATCGCTTCGAACAAGACAATTCTTTGGTACATGATGAATTCCTTTTCTTGTTTCATCAATTAATATGTCATTGTTTTTAACTTTTTCTCATTGCACATTGTTGTAATTTGGACACAAATTGATTGATCCTAAATTTACTCATCGATATGACTTATTAACCGAAGCAATAAGAACACGAATCTGTTGTGTATCAAAAAATAATCTTGTTCACTACATCAAAAATTAACCGCATAGATTGTGTCTATTTGGAAAACAAATCATGTATATATAAAATAAGCTGTCTTTGGTAAATTGTAGAGATTTTCACGCTACAGCTTGTGATATATTTTATTTTATTTTTCAATGCAATCTATTAAGTGATAAAAAAGCGAAATGAGAAAAAGGTACTTCTTTTCTCTCCGTAGAAGAGTGAATGTGATACATAGATGGGTAAGTCCCCGATTTTTTTGACTTAAGTCAAGTCATCTCTTACAAATTCCAAGTAAAGTAAAGTCAAATTATTATTAATTCAAAAGAATTTTCATGCAAGTCAAGTTCCCCTCGGACAAAAAAACCTACCTTTTTCCATTTCATTTTTGCAACACTTAATGCATTGTTTTAAAAAAGAAAAATATACCACAAAATGCAGCGTGAAAAGAACTACAATTTAAAGTAAAGCTTATTTCAAATTTGTACTTTTTGTTTCCAAAAAAAGCAAAATTCTGTGCGACCAATTTTCGACGCTGCAAAAACATCATTTCTTCTTATCTCATCTTTTTATCAATAAATACATTTGCGTAAAAAAAACAAAATATACTGTAAGATGCAGCGTGAAAAGCTCTACAATATACTAAGGAAAGCTTATTTCAATTATGTACTTTTCGTTTTCCAAAAAAGCAAAATTGGGTGCGACCAATATTCGACCCTGCGATAGGACCCTTTTTACTACATCAATGAGAAATTCCTTTCTTCTTATTTCAATAAAATGTTCTGGGTAAATTGTAGAGCTTTTCACGCTGCATCTTATGGTATATTTTATTTTTTTTAAACAATGCGTTAAGTATTGCGAAAATGGAATGGAAACAGGTAGTTTTTTTGTCCGAGGGGGAGTCTGACTAGACTTGATTCATGTCAAAAAATGACTTAACTTGCTTATCTCTGATGTGATAAGTTAGTAACTAAGTTCAGTTAGGAACCTTTCTGACTTCACTTAATTACTAACATGTCACACTCATTATGACTGCTAAGTACAATTGGTAAGAATATACATAACACTAGAACTTTTTTAATATTGCACATATCATTTCAAAATATCAGTGATAGTATTAGTTATGAAATGTAGATCCTCGAAAACAGACAAGCTCGATAACCGTATTATCAAAAATGACATCGTCGAAATGATATGTCGTTGAGCGAGTGCTGGATTTATTGCCGTAAGCAAAATTAATAAGGTGCACTTTGTTTTCATGGAAACAAAAAAAAAATTTAATGATCAATTATTGATTGAGCTAATTGGTTTTCTTTATAGATCAAACAATAAAATGTTTTACTATAAAAATCGTCTGTTATACTAGTCTTATCGATTAAAAGTAGAACCTAAATTTTGATTGTTTTTCAAAAATTTGGTATATGTTGTTATTCGTCTTCTGTTTGATAGACATGGTATTTAAACATGATTAGTGTGTGATTGTGTAGTACAGATATTTGTATTAGGTATGCGCAAGTCTAGCAGATTAAAAAAAACAGTCAATAGCAGTCTTCGGATCAAGAACTATCAATCTCTACCAGTCTTTTGATTTTTTCTGACTCACTTCCACTGTCTAGATCTAATCATGTAGCAAGATTCGTAGAGACTGGTAGTCCCTAATCCAAAGACTAGTAGTGACTGATTTGCACTGATGCATACCTAAATTACATGTTAACTCTGAAGATTGATTTAGTTAACTTCTATTCTACTAATCATTTCCATCAAGTACTTGTTTTCTGTTCATTTTCGAGGTTGACTTCATTTCTTTTAGTATTATATTTGTTCATACCTGATATAGCTGTAGCTGCTTTTGTTTTTAAATCAGGATTATTTGATTCATCAAAAATTTTTAATAATTTTTCTTTTAAACCAGATTGAACAATAATTCTTTGACAATGATCATTACCTTGAACTAGATTAACTATTAATGAACAAGTTTGTGCACGTATACTATCATTATTTTCATCTAATAATTTTGATAGAATATCAAGACCACCAAGAGTAAAAAAATCTTCTGCTGAATGAAGTTCTTCAGCCCAATGACAAAGTTCAATAAGAAATTCTTTTTTTTGTTCTTCATTTATTTGATTATCTTTTATTTTACTAATACATAATTTCATTCGTTCAATTGAAGTGTTTGCTACACTCTCTGAAACTTTAGTTGAATTGACTTGTAAAGTGTTTGAAGTTTCAGTTGAAGTGACTGATAAAGTCGGTAAATGTTCAATTGACCATTTTTCATTCTAAAAATAGTAAATATAAATTATTTCATTTAAACCTTTTGATTATCAAAGTATTTACATCTTCATTCATATGTTGAACATCAGTACTTGTAGTAAATGATGCTGATTCTTTTGATGTAAATTTAGTGATACATTGGTAAACAGTATTGAGAAAACTTCGTTTTGAATCATCAGTCATAATTTAAATGATATAATTCACAACCAAAAAAAACAAAACAATCCATATATATTTAATCGATTCAAAAAATTCCACACAAAAAGTTCTTGAATATTCTAAAAAATTCAAATAAGGAAAAGAAAAAAATATATATGAGATAACAAGTTTTCTTAGTCAATCTTGTTTCATACTCACATAACTACGTTAGGCCTCAATCATACCGAACAAGTTAATACTGAATTGACCAATGAAATCGCTAGAAACGTTAAAACACACTTAACTGATCTTTTTGAGATGATCTGACTTAAATTGAACATTCATGCGCCAATCATAGAATAGCCTGATTGGATAACGGAAGATATACATGATATATATGACGAGATTAGATAAAAAGAAGTGATGCTGCTCGAAGAAGATAACTATTATAAAAATAGCGTACTAGATTTTTAAATTCTTCTACAAACTATGAGTTTCTACAGCGACTCCGCGCAAGCAAACAATAAGAAATTTTTTTACTCCTAAAAAGTACACTATATTCATTCATTTTCACTACATTATAGAGGCTATTCTCTATTTTGATTTGTGGATTAGCTGCTTTATGTGATCGCATATTGACTTAAAACAAAGGTTAAATTGCTCCATTTTTGATGTAATTGGGGTCTTAGCAAAAGAAAAAAGAAAGAGTAAGCTCTGATGCAATAACCAATTCAAAAGTTAGGCCTTCTCTTATCGAAAGATGTCGCGCATATACCATGTAAATAAAAATTTCCTTCGACGAAAAGACTCTATTAATAATAAAAGCTATAAACAAATTTATACATGATACAGAATGAGTCAAAAGTCTTGGTATTGCATAGAAAAAATTTCTCTTTATTTCTTATTGAAAATTAAAAAATGCTTAAAATCAGTTATATAATGGTCTACGAATGATGCACAAGGTGAAAGCTAGGCATAGAATGACGTGCACAGAACGTTGCACATGTTGAATCTTATGCATGTGTCAGTTGTGCATCAAATAAAAACTCATATTTACACTTTACAAGATATTCAGAAAATGAAAGGCAGTAGAAATAATGTAATAGTATCGCATTTTAAAAACTGTACTATGTAATATTCAGTTATCTAACTAGAGCATGGAATGCAAAATGTTCGACAGTTATTATCTTATAGAATTGATATCAAGTTATTCCAGTTAGATGCAGATATCATCTTATACATCGAACTTTCTTGTTCTTGGAATAAATCTAACTTTGTAGGATTAGAACAGCAAAACAATTAAATGTTTAATAGTTATACTATATAACATAGTGTATAAGATAAGGACTTATTTCATAATAAATTTGTGTCTTCATATATTTGAGAAAAGCATCTTGCGTAAAATACATGAACTAAAAATAATTGAATAAAAATATTATAGTATTAGGGTCTGAAAGAGCTTTTCACAGTCTATCAGTACAAGAATGATATTGATGTTGATAGCTACTCATGTTTTATTTGACCGTTGTAGATTATTGGAAATCATAA
Organism: Rotaria sp. Silwood2; assembly: GCA_905329745.1. Taxonomy (NCBI): domain Eukaryota; kingdom Metazoa; phylum Rotifera; class Eurotatoria; order Philodinida; family Philodinidae; genus Rotaria; species Rotaria sp. Silwood2. The sequence goes on from CAJNSZ010002291.1 coordinate 9,683, forward strand.
GTACAATTTCCATGAAAATCTCAACCAGATTCTATATCAATCCCGTACCATTTTGTATTCATTTAAGTCATGCAATTAAAAACCAACTACAGATACCAATCTACTTTTTTATTCATTCTGGAGGGTGTGGGTGTGGGTGTGGGTGTGGGTGTGGGTGTGGGTGTGGGTGTGGGTGGGTGTGGGTGTGGGTGGGTGTGGGTGTGGGCATGGATATGGGTGAGTCTTCATGTTCTCTAAATAACTTAAATCCACCTTCACACACTCACACCCACACCCTGAACCAGCAAGAGACATACATAAGATTTCTTGAGAACCCAAAAAAGACGTATTCCAAATTCATAGAAAACTTGCAAGAGAACAATTTTTAATTGTTCATCGTCGATCGAAGTGATATTTTGCCCATAAGTAAAACTCAACGAGACGAAGAAAAACCTAAATGAATTCGTCCCAATTGATATTCGTTCTGAAGTTATGACCATTTTGCAGGCTTGTTCGCTGATAGCAAGCTGTTTATGAACAGTCCAAAAAGAAAGAATTTTTACCTTAAGCTTTGCTAATAAGTAGATCTTATGACCTTTAGAACATTCTGGAAGTTTCAGTGAAAACTGATGCTTCCTTCTCGGAATATTGAATACTAAAGAAAAGTCGTTTGTATGATACTTTTTGTGATACGTGATCGTGATTTTGAACATTTAATATCTCGAGAAGAAGGCATCCGGTTTGACTGAAAATTTCAGGGTGTTCTAAAAATCAAAAATCTTACTTATGGATGAAACTTCAGGTGAAAATTTCTTCTTTTGGACTTTTTATGAATAACTTGCCATGAGACAGAAAGCCTCTAAAATGATCATAACTTTAGAAACAAGACCGATGGAATTGAATCTTTCTATGCTTTCCTTAGTCTCACTGAATTCTACTGATGGGCAACATATCATTTCGATCACCGGTTAGCAGTTGGGCATGTTCTCTCGACAGTAATAGAAACTGAAGGAGAAACCCTCCTTGACAATATCTATTGTTGGAGATTAGCTACGGATAATCAGAGATATCTCTATGTTTCTAACGAAGGAACACATGAAGACAATATGACATCGGAGACACGAATGGAATTTTCGTGGCTGGTGGTCATGGTGGAGTTGATTGTCTCAATCAAATCAACTTTCCGACCTACATTTTTATCGATCGACCATAAGTTGTCAGTGTGTCAGATAACGGGAATCGTCGTGTGATGAAACGGAATAAATCTGCAACAGAAGGAATTGTGGTTGATGAGAGTCAATGGCAAGGGAATACTCTGACATTGTTTTTTGTGTCATCAAGAACTGTTTACATAACCGTAGGATACCACCTATATGGCAGACTCTAGAAGTCCTTGTATGATGCATTTGGCCTAAAGACACGAAACAAGGCACTGTCATTGTGGATGGAAATGATAAAGCAGCAGGTGCTAATCAGTTGAACTGACTCATGAGTTTGTCCTTCTATGGATATGGCAATCTTTATGCTGCCAATTATGAAAATCATTACGTTCAACGTTTTTCTATTGATTAAACTTATGACGATAGTTTATTTTTTACCTGTTTCTTAAATAAATCACATAAATTCGATGAAAGGAATGATTATTGTATTCGTACACGCCCAGAAGCCATCCTAGTGGGTGTATGGCGAATGCAACACCATTGTATATACGAGACAGACTCAAATCATTCAGGTTCCTTCCCTCAAGAGATGTGTCACGGAATCTGGGAACCCCCAACCATGTGCTACCGACATCAGAATCGTCCGGGACCGAATTTTTACGGTGTGAGCTGTGACTTTGGGTTCTGAATATATGCATGAGTGTATGTGTGGCAGTGTGGGTGTGGGTGTGAGTATAGAGTGTGTTTGTTACTATTGCTTTCAGTAAAATCCACACACACATGGCATCCCACACGCTTACTCATGTTAGCATCAGTGATGGATCATACTAACGCTAAACGATGATTAAGATGCGTCTTTTAGTTTTACTGGATTAGGACGACTACCCAGATAGCATGAGGTGTGGGTTCGATTCCCATAAAGTTCAACTTTTCCATCGTTCTGTCACATAATATCAATGACACTGCTTATCTCTTTCGTTCTTCACATATTAGAGCCTATAATTCACAACCACACCAACCCACATCTTTTGAGGATGTAAAACGAAGAACGAAAATTGCTTTTAAATCTTGTCCCTCACTTCATTTAAGTGAATAAAAGAAAAAAATTACGTCTTCCTTTTTAGGGAATTGATTTTATCGTTACATGCTTGGATATTACGATGTTTCGAAGGCAGCGATTTTCGAAAAATAACAAGCGCCTTCTCATGACATGAAAGTGCTTTCGAGTAGCTGTGCATATATTCATACACAGTACCTATCCACCCGTAGGAGAACGCGATGTCAGGATGATTCTGCGGAAGAGTTAGTAATTGTATTTTAAGCGCCTTTTCCAAGTATTCAAGTGCTTTTGAGTAATCGCCCAGTTCGATATACTCTGCACCTATGTTGCCATAAGAAACAGCTAAAACAGGATCATTTTCAGGCAGATTTTTTTCTTTTATTTTATGCGAGTTGTTGTAGTAATCAAGCGCTGTTGAGTGATCATTCAGATGGCTATAACAAAGACCAATGCAACTGTAGATGTAAGACAATGGCAATGAAGAGTTGTCATTTGGAAAGGTTTTTTGTCTGGTTTTTAGAGATTTCTCATAAAAATTTAGTGCTTCTTGATATTCTTCTCGATTGATTTTTAACTCACCGAACCGACCATATATAAGTTCTAGATCGCCATTGTTACTCGTGTTCTTAAGCAATTCATTGTAGAGTTCTTCGGCTTCATCTAAGTCACCCACTTTAAGCATAAGTCTACCCATTCGGTCCCACCCTGTTGATCCTTGGGTCTCTTCTTTCAGTCGTTCAGTAAGACTAGCGAGCTGAGGATCTTTTTCGTCTGAAAAACTCAACTACACCTTCCATAGACGATTATTTGCTTTCGATTGTTGAATTTCACCTACTCGGAATACTGTATGCATGGAGAACAATATTTCTTGTTCTTCTGGAAAAGCACTGTACTCGGCAATAAGAGCAAATGGTGTATCTGAAATTGATATTTTCTTCGGATCGATTGTCATGATGAATAAAACGCCTATCACTTGCTTGTCTTTTCCAATCCTATCTTCGACAAATTGCATTGCAACACGTTTTACTTTACTTGTCGATAAAAAGTTATTAAATGCTAATAGACCACCTTTGACTTCTGTCAAATGTTTAAATTCTTCTTCAGTAAACGCTTGGCCTCGATAGACAATAAAGTTCTGTTCGAAAGTGCTAGCTTGTTCTCTATGCAATTGTTGAAGCTGCTTATGAAGACTACGGATGAAGAAGCCAGTTTTAATCATAGTTGCCATGTCAAATGACCACAAAGCGCGATTAAGCATACCAAAAAGAAAGATGTTACAACTACACCACTCGACTGCTGCTTTTTGAATGTATTGTTTCTGAAAATTAATTAATTCTGATTCAGACACATCATGCTTGCGACAGTATAAAAGTAAGTTTTCGATGGAATTCTCATCATCTTCATCGATTTCTAATATTATTTCTTTAAATAGCATTGTATACATATACGATGGGGGCAGTTCATCATGACTTTCTTGACTTAATGCTGTTTCTTGTATAATTTGCTTCGGAACGAAGCTCATCGGTATAAAATCATGGTCGCATCGGTGAGCGACTTTTTTCAGTGATTCACATATAGGCTTAATTTAGTACCATCTAAGAAGGATACCCACAAACAGTAGCATGTAGGCTTCATTACGTATGGGTCAATCCTAAATCGTTTGCATTGCTGATAATGCATTTATAAAAGAAAGCTGTAAGACATCTAAATATGTTCTTATTCCTTTCGTACATAAGAACATAGATCTTTTGGGAAAAGCTATAGAAAAAAGTGGAAATATGCTCACAACGAAAAATATGACTGCAGATCAAATGGTGTTCGCCCACTTGAGAAACGTTTTTGTAATGTCTACATTGAATCTCATCCTGCCTTATGAATATGATTATCAAATTATCACGCAAACTGCTTCCGATCATTGCTGTTCAAAAGTAAACTAACATGAGAATAGTTTAGTCCTCTAAAGTCAGCGAATCATTATATAGAATGGTTTTAGATTTACTTTGAAATGAATGAGACAGTCGTAAGTTTCTAATTTTATATAAATTCTAGCTTTTTTTAAAATCAGACTTTTTCAAATAAAATCTGCTATACTTTGGTACAATCAGCCAGTATGAATGCCTATCCATTGTGTGTTGTAAATATTAACAATTCTTTTAGATGATTTACGAACATATTTTAAGAATAATACCTTGAAGTGTACACACCTTCAATCTTTGACCAATCTTTTGCCCATTGCTCGTGTCGAGCTTTGTTGCCGCAAAAAATATATACCGCGTCCAACTGCCGCATATCATGAATCTCGGGCACCAAATGTTGACCGAATGCTCCGGACGAAATGACGAAAGACTTTTCCTCATCCAACTTCTTAAGCAAGTCAATACATTGAGATGGTGTCGTGCAAATATGGACTTCATGAATAACGCGACGTAAATTCGTCAGTGTTTTCTTACAATCATCTTGTTTTTCGTCGATGTTACCGTCGACCCAGACTACTATATAGTTTTGTAGCCGACCTCTTTTTGGCCGATTAACTTTACTTACGCCGCGCCCAACGGAAGCTGTAGCCATTGTCTATTAATAGTTATTAATAAATTGTTTTTATACAGAAGTTGTGTGAAATTTAGTATGTTTATGATCTAAAAATTTGATAAATAGTTAATTTTGGCTAGTATTTATTTGAGTAATGAGAAAACTTTATTTGAACAATTTACTAATAGTAAATGAGCAATAAATAATTCATCAAATAACAGTAATAATATCATATTTTAAGAACATGTGATTGAGTAATTTGTACAAATTATTTATTCTATTTTATAAAACTCAAAAATATTCCTAGTTGTGTAAATAAACAAACCAACATCACCCCCTTTATATACAGTTTATTTTTTACTTAAAAGAACTATGGTCCATTCAACATAATTATTGCTCATTTAAATGTAAGTTGTTGGTTTGTATTAATACTGCTTCTGTGTTTCTTTTTCTGTAGACATCATTCCGCTACACAAACTGTCGCTATGCAGCACATATTTTCGAGTTTAGAGTAGTAATATAAGTAAAAAAGAGAGAAAAAAGTGTCAATAGCAGTTCTGTTTTTTTATTTTTATTTCTATTTGTACTCTTTCGAACTTGTGTTTGGCTGTTTCTGATTCTTTTTCATACACGCCATTGTTTTTCTCTTTTTCTGCCCAGAAAAAAAAGCAACTAATTCACAAAAGTTACTTTGATATTATGTGTATGCAAACACTTACGATTATTAGTACCGTGTGACAAGATAAGTTAAATCGTTTTATTGCTCATCATAGATCATCCATACGGGCTTTAACTGCGAATTGGGATGCTACTGAAAACAGTAGCAACAACCACACTTCATATTTACATTCGATTCACAGCCACATATACACCCAGAACCGATAATCATAATGACAGTCCATACTCACCCACACTTTCTGCGTATGGGAAGAATATTGTTTCGGTCGGCGATTAACGATCGGAGATGTCCCTCTTATTAGACTTCCCGATAGCACCATTGTGTTTGCCATATCTTCAAACGTAACACTGAAACTTCTCATAAATTTCACTGGCTTCTATCATGTTAAACGTAAACTTCGACTCAGAACTGAGAGGCACTCAGTTGAGCATTCAATAAATTAAGGTTGCGCGCACGATAGTGACTTTTAGCTTTCAGAAGTCGAAAGAGAAAACATAGTGATGCCTTTCTAGTCAATAATATATATGAAGAATTCATTTTGAAACCAGTTATTTTCCAAAATCATAGAATGATGGGTGAACATGGTTTGAAATTCAGGTGCAGTTTTTATTTGATTATTCCTCGTAAATGGAACAATTCAAAAGATTCGATATACTTTGTTAAAATTCACTTTACCCACAATTTATCTTGTGCAAGAATATTCGTTTTCAAGCTCATAATTTTTTTCCTAAGTTTCTTGGTAAGTTGGGTTGCAAAATCTGGCTTGCATGAGACATCGTAGCGCTAGAGGATATTGTAACTTTTTTAAAATATAGCAGAAATTATTAAACTTATCTGTTAGTCGTGAGACAAGCTACAATTTAATAAAGACTTCAAGCCGGTGTGAGTGTTGAGTTTTTCTTTGTATTCTCGATTCACACACACACACATCCACTATACCGGCACCTTTTACACATTCAAATCTAGAGCCTAAAAAGAACAATTGAAACAACCAAAACAAAAGACTGCACTTAATGTTGTCCTTTGTCCACGAAGTACTATTCCATACGTCTCCACAGGGTGTATTCGAGAAGCAACTAGATTTCATAGTTGATGATACGGATAGATTTTGTCTGTAAAAAAAGTACCAATCAAACAAACAACATGTCAGCAAAATCAATGCAACTTAATTTGAAATCTATATTTCCAGAAACAATTTGAGTGATTCTCACCTCGCATACTAATACTGAGACAAATAAAATGTGATATCTCTTTTATCAAGAAATATGAAGGTTTTTTTAAAGTCCTACAGAAAGTTTCTCACGGGTGTGGGTGTGGGTTTGGGTGTGGATGGGTGTGGGTGTGGGTTTGGGTGTGGATGGGTGTGGGGTGTGGGTGTGGGTGTGGGTGTGGATGTGGG
>CAJNSZ010002292.1:0-16486 GCA_905329745.1 Rotaria sp. Silwood2
AACTTATTGACCTACTTCATTATTGATTTGTTGGATTCTATTTCACGATTATCCATTGTAAAGATCGATATTGGTGTAGAAACAGAATTTCATCGTTCATTTTATTGTCATTGACGTGTCTATTCGATATGAATGCAACACACGTGTCACATGGTCATTTGCCTACTCTTTTTTCGTCTTCTACAATTCTATTCAACGTTTAGTTTTATGAACGGGCGAAAATAGAAGAAAGATTCCGATCGATGTCGCGATGTTACCCATTCTCAATTCAACTAACGAAGCGATTTATAACGAGCATCCGACAAAGTCGGCCTTTTAGGACTTTCTTCACTCGGACGTCTACTGTAGTAGAATTTGTTGTCAGGTAATAATATCAACTGAACAAAGCAAACCTTCTCAGTGCCACCTCTATGGCGCTAAATTGTGAGACTCACATTAGAAAATGGCAACAACGAATGATTAATCTTCGACCAGTGGCCATGTATTGACAGAGTGAACGTGTAATACGAAGACCCAAAAACTCTTTTTTTGGCTTCAGCAATTCAAATCGAATGACAACTCAAAATTCTTTATAAGTACAGCAGTCTAAGGTCCAATGAAACATGAATATTAAGTTCAAAAAGAAAGAATTGCTATGATCCGAAAACCCATAGCAAATGAAAATTACGAGAAAATGAAAAGCAAACAATCAATGCATCGAAACTAAAAAGTGTATTCTCTGAGTTGATTCATTTTTCTATCTGAAGATACAAGTAACGTTCATCGGAAACCGATTCACTTGTTCCTAGACTAAATTTGTACTCTGCATTATAATGATTCTCATTAAATAAAACCAACAACGTCTAGTACCATCTGTATTAGATATCGATGCACCACGAGGATTTTTTTTTACAAAGAAAAGACCACTTATGCAGCATATTTCAATCTATGTCGTAGTCTGTACAGCAGTAAGTCAAAATGTCAGCTAGTTTGTATCAAAATTAAAAAATTAATATAAAAAAAAACGGACTTTTCTCATCTTGAATTTTCATACCATTGAAGCGCTAAAATACCATAAAGTCAAGAATGGTTTTAAAAACGTGATTTAGACAGACAGACAAAATGAATTTAGATAATTTTTGTGATTTAAAATGAATATGAGTGATTTTTATGATTTTTTTTGGTCTAAATTGGTTTTCATACAAAATAGTTTGCGTGATTTAAAGTAATGTGAGTGATTTTCTGTTTTAAATAAACTATGAGAATTGTGTACAACTATTATTTCTTATGTCAGAAATAGCTGAAATATAGAATTTGCGCAATTTGTTTATTCTGACAGTTGACAATATCATTGCTGGGACAACGAATCGATACGCAAGAAAAAGATAACAATATGCGTCTATGAGTGTCATAATTAGGTGTCCTTGTGTATGATGGATGTTTTTAGATCAAAACATGTATCTTATGAGTAGAGATGGAAGAATCTGCTCCACGTCGCTCCTCATGTCTATGCTACATCCTTCATAGCTTTGGGGGCGCGTGTCTACAGCATACCGATTTTTGACAGACTTTGTGAAACATATTGGTAGAGAAAAAAGAGACAGAGGCGTGTGAGGCAAGTTTTTTTCTTTCTGCTTATAACCTTCTCGCTTCAGTCTATACGTTTATCCAGATACGTTTATTGTCAATGCAAGATAAAATTCACGTTAGTTCATTATCAGAGCTATACGGATGGAAACATATACTATTCATTTTTTTTTTCAAGAGAAGTAAAATAAATAGAAGAAAAACAAAATAGGGAAAAGTTATTGCTTCTCTTTGAAGTCCTATTTAAAAATGGCTATTTCTGGGCGTTGGGTGCATAGAAGTATGCAGCATTGATATGAAAACCGAAATACTACCAATTACGTCACAAATACAAAGTCATTGGAGCACTGATTGCACTGACATCGGCTTTCGCTGAAATACTGAGGCGTCGACCGTGTCAGAGTGTCTGCCTTTTGTGTTTTAACTTATTAATGTTAATGAACAGTAGCGGAATCATCACATCTGTACTTTTTAAAAAATGTATCATGTCCAGTTAGTTTTATCTTAATATATCAATGACATCTTTCAATATGCATCTATATCATACATTTACTTTAAATTTGCCGGTATACTGTGGGATACCGATGGTTTCCTTAAATAGCGAGATATACTAGTGACGAAGAAAGTGCTGAGTTATGTTGGCAGTCACTTTGCAGTTTTTCGGTTGAACCAATAGAATCGGATGGAACACTTAGAAAACTTTTAAGATTTGACGCCACATATTCTCATCCGAATAATAACGCGTTTTTTCACAGAATAATAGTATATAATATTGTACGAAGCTTACTTTTATTTCAAAGGTGTATCTCTTCATTTTCTTTTGAATGGAGCCGTTTCATTCGCAGTCAACATTAAAGCATTGTTTTTCCTTTGTATTCTTAGTAAAATTCTTAATGCGATCAATTGGATTGAATTGCATTTCTCTTTTCGTATATACTGATTACAAATATTCTTTTAATACTTTGTACCGTTGTCAATACAAATCGTATTCATTCTTCTAGATATATATTGTTTGTTAAATTTTTGTTATGCTACTGCATACTAACATTAACCAAAACATGTTATGAATAAAAGTTGTAGTCATTTATTTTGAATTCCAGTCAACAAAATGATGAAGTGAAGAATCAACGAGTACTAATCCTGTCTACACTCTAAAAACAATTTGTTTTCTTGGAAACTCATCAAAATAGGTTTCCGAGCGTTCGGAAACTTATTTTGATGGGCTTCCAAGAAAAAGGAATTGTTTTTAGAGTGTACGATCCGTATCCTTATCATTGTAAAAATAAATGTACATTGCCACGGGTAACAAATTAGTTCAGCGGGTTTTGTTAACAAAAAAACTCTTGTTTTTTAAATTTATGTCTTGAGACATTTTTAAGGATATCTGACTGTTTCGAGGAAAAGTGTGAATTTTATTTTTTCCATCTTTTCAAGAACGATCATGTTCCACTCAAATACAACTGTAGATATAGAAATATAAAAAAGGAGAAAATGTTTTTATAGTCATAATTTATTTGACTAATTAGCCTCTTATAACAATGCACATTGATTCTTAGACCCACAATGTTACGAATTAATAGGTTCGAATCCTAATCCTATCAGTAGAACACGGAAATGCCATCGCTTTATTGCCCATCTGCCGCCAATGATACATCTTTACTGTTGAAATACCCCAGTTAACCGCTGGTATAGCGCACATTATACAGAATGGTTAACCGGAGATTTTTTGGTTCGAGTTACTTGCATAGTCAACCTGTTGCATATTCATTTTTCCCGTTATTTGACGCATCATGAATAACCGCACTTTTGTCGAAACTTTCAAGCGAGATACATGATCGCTTACAAATTTAAAAATAATCATATTTTAAATTGGTTCAAGCTCTTTGCTGTAGATTCCATAGAGAATCTAGAACCGTCTTCTACTCTAATCAGAGCGCGGAAACTTGTACTCTGTGGAACCATATAGTATACTCCAAATAGTTTGATTAATTCCGTAAGAATTTAGCGACTTCAGATAGGATCCTGTCGAATGTTGTCAGTTATTTAATCTGACAGATAGAAAATATCGGCTACAATCGGATTGCGATGGTATCACACTGAGTTAATATGGGAAGACCAGACGTGTTTTGAATCTCTTATCATATTCTCTTACTCGTTCTCCATTATAGAACTAATTGAAATTATCAAATTGTTTCTAATGAAAATTAGTATCGAAGAGTCAGCATTCTAGTGAAGGGCATTGATTTCAGTAAATGTTCGATGTCTGTGTTTTTGGTGAATACTATGCTGGCACTATCATATCTCTAAACCTAGCCAAACACATAAAATATATACTATAGTCAAAACGAAGTGTAGACGAAAAAGAACAGCCTAAAGAACATGAATACAAAATGAAAACATAAAGCATTTTCAATATCTCTCCGTCTCAGTCGTATATAAGATACTAACAGAATTTTCCCTTTTCGTCTCATTCTAATGTGACTAGATGGACATAAACAGCATTCGTAGGAATATTTCATATTTATTCAAAATGGCGCCCTTTCTAACTTAGTCAAAAAGATATTAGAACGTTCAACGTTCTATGACAAGAGAGAATAAACTGATTTCATAGTCGCTAATAGTTTTTGACAATTTCTATCAGTAGAGGTCAGTTTTGTATACACTTATATGCCGCAAATCAACAGAAACCATTGAAGAAGCTAAGAAATGAAGGAAAATTACGAAAGATAAATAAAAAAAAACAAAAGACACTAGGAATATTAGAAATTATGGAACATCAAAGCAATAATTAAAAATAGCTAGAAATCAATAGAAATTAGAATTTTTCATTTTAAACTTTTTACTAGTGATTTCTAATAATTTCTGATAGAGTTTTGGGTGAAGTTTGATCAAACCCAGTTGTTATTCATACGCTTAACGTGTTATAATGATTTCTAACAATAGAAATCAGTTTATTTTCCCTTGCTCTATCATATAAAACGAACATTCAATGAATATGTACGAGCGAGGTTTTCTTTAGTTTAGTAGATCAGATTGAAAATTCTTAAATATTAGTTAAGCGAAAATATGAACTTTGATTTATCTTCGATACTGTGAAAAGTCGTTGATGAATTTGAATCACTTATTTGAAATGATTTTATAGTGATTTAAAGTAAGTTAAGATGATTTAAATCAATTGTTTTCCCCTTGTTCACAATCATAAAAGCGATATTATTAGCCAAAAATTCGAAGCATAGGTTCAAAAGTTATTGTTCCGGATGTCCGGCTTCGTTGACATTCTTTTCCTCCCTCTTACTGAACATCCGTTATGGATGCCGATTAAGTAGTGAACTTACCCATTGAATTTTCGTGATCTTCCTCGCCTTCACTAGAGAGTTTTGATCTCACTGAATATTCAGGTTTCTTCATTGTTAGGAGCTACGCAAGTGGTCAAATCACTGAGCGCTCATCTTGGATATCTTTTGATCTCAATAAGTTAAATGAGACGAGTTCACTTGTTATAACTGAGCTCATTCTAGATGCTGCCTATCAGGTCTGTTTCCAAACTAAATGATTCGAACAAGGTACTTCCATTGACTATTTCGCTTCAGGTGGTATCCAGCAACTGGAGTGACGCCTCATGAGAACATTTGTCAAAGGTAAGACAAAATAAAACCATGCAATTGTGAGAAGAAAACAAGCAGCAGTTTTATCTATATGAAGATTTAATAGTGCATTCAATCGATCAAAATAATCGTGTTTGCAACTAATGAAGCCAATCAGATCAATGAGAATAATACTAACAAATATTTCTATGACGTCGAATTTTGTCGAATAGATTCATTTACACAGTTCTGACATATTATAACTTCTTTCAGTAAATATAGATCTCCTTTATGAAGAACTACTGTCACTTAACTTTAAGAAAAAAAATTTTCATGAAATCCTAAAGATCAGAAAAGATGTGAAAAGAAAATTTGATAATTCAAGGTAATACATGCTAAAATAATGATCTTCCTCACGTATATTCTAATCGATATTTTCGATGCATCAATAAATATTGATTTCATTCGAGTAAAATGAAATAACACTAAGTACTGTCAATATTTGATTATTTCAAAGATATTTTTGTTTCTAATGAGATATGTCTTTCAAATAGTTGAATAGTTTCTTTTATTTACTTAATTTGACAGATGACACAACACTACATCATTTACCTCCTGTTGGTGAATATTCATGGAAACAAATCGTGACCAGTGGTGGAACCAAAGCAGTATCTATCAATACGAGTATTTCTTCGGAACTACCCTATCACAATCGAGAGATTACTATCAAACTCGAAGGATCACAAAGCCGGATGAGATTGCTGAATTCGTAATCGATCAGCTCAACTTTCGTTGAATTTTACATTGTTCGCTTATCCAAATATAGTACAGTTAAAAAATATACTAAATGAAACAATCAACATAACATCAACAGACAACAGTGTTGATCATCTTCGATACAACTTTTATTTTGTCATACTTCTGATTATACTCATCTCTTTCTAGTCAGTCAAGAGCGATTACAATATATTATATCACAATTGATCGGATTTCACAGGAATCTTGTTTAGAATCAGAACATATGTTGTAATTGTTCTATATCATTGCGAAGTTTTTTCAACATGAACAGCTTTCTTGATGTAATCGTAATTTTTGCATCATTACAAGACGTCTTGGATATTTTCCTTGAAAGAGGGAGAATCGGTGTGGGTGTGAATCTTATTCTCACCACGCATAGCCCACACCCACACCCACACCCATACCGAGTAAAGTAAAGTAAAGTATATGCGTTCTACTTTAGTCGAGGCAATAAAGATAAAGTGCCACCCTTACTACTAGCATACCAGTTGGATTTATTACAGTATTCCTGAAAACTAATAGTAGATTTGGATTCCTTAACCTCGAAAAATTTTCGTGAAACTTTAAAAGAAATCTTTTTATATTTCATTGATTTGTATCCAAGGCGATGTTTTTTTGACCTTTGACCTACCACAAACAGATAAACAAATTATTTTTATTTCATACGACCCTCTCTTCAGTTGAGGGAATATATATTATACATTAGATTTAAGTAGTATTACTAATATCAAAATTTTTTTATAAAAATTTAAAAAATATCAAATATATTGTGTTGTATCAACAATAGGAAAGATAGTCAATTTTACTGATAATAAAGAATATTTGGAAACTATTCGAATATTTTTAAACGATCATACAGATATTTGTAGTCAGAAACTATCAGCTGTTACAAAAACTTTTATGTTATTTACTATTACATTTGATATTAATGATGTTAACAAAGTAATATTATTAAATACTAAAAGAACTATAATGATGAAATATTTATTAATATTAAATGAAAAAATTTATAATGGTACACTTATTCTTAAAGCATGGTTCAATGATTTATTTACTATAATAAACAAACAAGAAACACCATCATCTTGTATAAAAATAAAAACTGAACGTATTAATAAACTAATAGGATAGAAAACTGATATTGATCAAATTCAAAATGATATAATTGAAGTTAATAAAATCCTTGATAATGAAATGCTTTAAAAAAAAAATGAAATATTTATATGTATTGAAATGTCCATATATTTTTCTTATCTTGTTATTATGGATTTGTGTCTAAAGCGTGCTTTTATCTTTACAACAAACAAGGTGAATGCCGTTCACCTTGTCAGTCTCTTCAGAACTACAAAGGTATCATACGTGATTTCTGCTGACATTACGCAGCTCACCAGCGATTATGATGTTCTTATAGTTCCTGGTGGAACTGCAGGACTCTACCAGAAGCTTTCGGGTGAGAAGGGCATCGCATCCATTCGCGATTTTGTTGACAATGGTGACGGCTATTTGGGACTTTGTGCTGGCGCATATTTCGCTTCAACGAATTATATCACTGACACAAAGAATATCGGCATTGGTCTACTTCCAGTTCGATACTCTCTTTATGGATGCGGTACGAACATTCGGGCCAATGTAACATTGAATGATGCTAGAACAAATGTGGTTTATAAGACAACTTATCATAATGGCGCAGTCTACTAGTTCGATCAGCTGCCAAGTAACATGACAGCATTAGCAACAATTACTGATACTGACAGTTCGAACCCAAAGTTTCATGACTTTCTTGTCAACAAGGCCACCATCATTGCTGGTACTTTTGGTAAAGGACGTGTTGTCTTGTGCGGACCGCATATCGAAGTCAACATGAAATCCTATATGTTTTCTCTAATCATGGGCCTTATTCGTCAGCCAGAGGCAATAATTCCAACAGATTCAACAACACTGTAAGTAATATATCACGTTGAATGATATTACTTACTGATAGTCTGCAAATATTGTTATAAATTATTATAACATTATTTGTAAGACTATTTTATTAATTTTAATGTTATACTTTTATAATCGATTTAAATAATAGAAAAGTAATATTAATATGGATGATATAAATTACCAAATCCATTTTCCATATCTTGAAAATAATGATAAATACAAATTATTAAAAATAGATAATGAATCAATATATTATATTACTACATATAATCAAGGTAATATTATAATAGATATTATTAAGAAATATAAAAATGTATACAAGCTTAATTTCAACGGTATTATAATAGCCGATATGACAACTGTGGTTGGAGGGAACTCCATTATCTTTGCTCAACATTTTAAATTTGTTAATGCAATTGAAATTGATAAAATGAGAATCTTTTATTTAAAAAATAATACTGATACATATAAGTTATTAAATATTAATGCTATAAATGATGATAGTATTAATTTTATAAAGGATTTATATTACAATATAATATTTATTGACCCTCCATGGGGAGAGGGGTTCTTATTATAAAAATGAAATTCGTGTAAAATTAAAACTGGGAAATATTGATATTGAAGATTTAGCAAATCTTATCAGTACAGATACTATCAATAAATATATTCCTAAAATGATCATATTAAAATTACCAGAAAATGATAACATATTCCATTTAAAAAATACTATTATTGTTATTATAAAACCATTCTAAAACTTTCAACGTGTGAATATCACAATGAAAGGCGAGATTTGCAAACTTAAATGCAAAGTATTTTTATGTGACCGTATCACTAAGGTTCAATAATTAAAAGCGGCGTAGACAGCGAATTAACATATTGTATACAAAATTATATATTTCTTGCTGATGCATTGATATCTGCAAAATAATCTTCATCATTATCATCTATTTTCATTTCTACAAAATCAGGTACAACATCTATTTTTTTGATAAAATAAAACATAAGAACTTGAATTGTCAATAGCTTGCGAAATATTGGGAATATATGTTGCATTGCTATCATCATATTTGAACCATTTTTTGTAATAGAATTTTTGCAATATGCTACATAATGACCACCGCCCATACCTCCATAATGTTCAATAAATGCATATAAATCGTGTTTTTTATTGCTTTTTCTTGTTTCCAAACAGTATATGTTAATATCTAAATCATCCAATGAACATTGAACAGAGATCGGGAATTTTATATGAGTATTATGACATCTTTTTAATCCATTAGTTAATACATCTGGTAATGACCAAATAAATACATTTTTGATAGCTGTAACATTATCGTTACATTTTTCACATTTATAAGAACAATCGTCAGTCATCTTTTCTACTTTAAATTCTTCATCAAAAGCATCATGTAAATTTATTTTAGATTTTCGTGGTAAAGATAAAGAAATAATATTAAATGCTTGAAAAGATGGTGATATATTATTACACTTTGTACATTTTACAAGTTGACAATACATTCTAACCATATGTTCTTTAATAATAAAATAGCTCTTACTCAGATAATTTTTCCAATACGAATATGATTGTAAATATAAACCTTCAAATTGCTTACTTTATTGATATGCTGATAATTTGTCTTGTAGACTTATTTTTTCTTCATCCAATATACTATTGCTGATTCTATTGATGAGATTGCTATTGACATTTATATTTTCTATTACATTTGGTGGGATATTAAATTTTACCTTGACATTGACTCTGATTTCTTCATCAATTTTATTAAGCAAATCTCCTAAAAATTCATGACTACAATGTTATTTATAGTTATTATACATTTTTTAATTTTTATCAAGAGAATTTTTGAAACTACTTGGTCGTACTATGCAATTTTCTGCCCATAGCACTTTAAATATTCGATAGAGTTCGTATGTTACAGAATTTTGCATCTCATTAATAATTGTTTCTTTTGATAAACTAATCGTATGAGTTTCTTTAATATTTAATTATTAGCGTTGTTTCTTTTCTAATTTACATATAACATTTTCTCTTCAATCTGCTATAAACTGTTTAAATATACACATAATAAATCAGTATGAGCTAAACACTGTGAAACAGAATTCATACAACAAGTATTGTCAATATTATGTAATCCAGAAAGATCATTCCTGACTATTTTGCTGTCCGTCAATGATAAAACATTATAAAATAGTATTATAAAATAAACTATATTCAATTTTATTTAGCTTTATTATGTAAATTGTTGTGGTATATTTTCTATATTTGTACATTGATTTGATATTTTTGGCCAAAGTAAATCTTAAATTTCTATATCATAATTAGTGTCATTAAATTTTTTTATTGTTTCGATCAATTTACTTTTATCTATTTACTGTAATCACAATGAGCTATGCCAAAATTAAAATATTTGACTAAAATATAAATATAACCATTACTATGCGCTGCTCCAGTATATACTACTGCATTAGTAATATCATTTTTTATCTGATAATCTTCTTAAAAAAATATATATCAACTAATAATACACGTCTAAACTGAAAACTATTTATTAATTTACTAGATACTACGTAGTTCAGAGATAACTATTCATGTTCATCTACAAAAAAGTTCTTTTAAGTGAATGTAACATAGAAGTTTTTGTACGAATTAACCAAATGAATTTTATTTCGGTACATGCCAAATAACATAGTTTTTGCATTAATCTAATTCGGAATTTTTGAATAATGTATAGGTAAAGAGAGTGACTTTAATATTGCGGAATGTCGATAGTACATATAGTGTATAAATTTAATTCAGAATGTTGTGTAAATGAACAGAATAGTGATCTCGATAAAGTTCAAGTTTCTTTCTCCCAGACAGCTAATTTCATAATTTCCTCAATTTATAAGATTGACTAGTGCGAAAGAATAGCCTTATTATATGCACATCTCATTATGACACTCATGGATGAAGTGAAGATTTCGCTCTTTAGTGTACTCGAAACATATACGAAAGTTATCTTCGATAATTTGTTATATATTTTAAGTATGTCAACAATGAGTCCCACGAGCATATTATTTCGAGTTTAAAATGCATGTTTATATCGGGAGATAAATCTAAACACTTCGTTGAACCTCAAAAGTTATTAATAATAAAGGTCCATGAAGTATTTGCGACTTACTCTCACCTAGTGTTGTGTAGAATGCATTCAAATTAGCGTCCTCATGAGGCAGACTGATAATAGACACAAAATAGACAGGAGGTTCTTAAACCTACAGTGTCACTAAATATTGATCGTACACTTGACAAATAACGTTTTTTCTTTGGTATCTTAGAATGAATTGAAGATATAGAGTTGCAGTTATCAGCAAAATATAGCCCAGTTGCCATAGTACATCTCCTGACAATTGTATCTTTCCAAGACGTTCATATGTTATAGTAGACCAAGAATAGTAAGAATGATTGTTTTTTATTTGACTCGGATCTAGGCATGCACCCCACATAGAAACAGACAGATATGAAGTAAATAAAACTTTTCTATTTTGTCCTTACGAATGAACAGATGCATCTAAAAAATGTGCTAAAGTTTCAATTAATTTTTCAGGCAAAGAACCTTAACGATGCGTCTTTTCATTCGTAAGGACAAAATGAAAAAGTTTTATTTACCTAATATCTGTCTGTTTCTAGTGGGGTATATGCTTAGATTCGAGTCAAATAAAAAAAACAATCATTCTTACTATTCCTAGTCGACTGTAACATATGGACGGCTGGGAAAGATATAATTGTCAGAAGATGTACTGAGGCGACTGGACTATATTCTGCTGATAACTGCAACTCTAGATCTTGAATTCATTCTAAGATATCAAAGAAACAACGTTATCTGTCAGGTATATGATCAATAGCGAGCGCTACTGTAGCATCAACACACTACTAAAGTAAGCTGAAGTACGAAATTTTCGCTGTGTCATTCGTTAACATAATATGCAGTTTGAACTGTGTCTTTTAAAGTATTTTGATCCATCGACTCTCATAGCGTGACAAATTAGCAGTAAGACGCAACTTTCGAAAGCATTTTACACAGTCAAAAATGTCCGATTTTACGCGTTTTAAACCGTTGATCTCGAAAATGTGTTTTAATCGTTTGTGTCTGCTACCACTGTAATGATGTGAAAGCTGAAAAAAATGCAATTGTTAAAACACCAAAATTCGGACATTTTTGACTGTGTAAAATGCATTAAAAGATAAAACGCAAAACGGTCGTTATAACGTGTCAATTTTACTTTTCTGACTGCTTGGGTACGTTGGAAAAAGAGGAACAAAAAAACAAATTTGATTCTTTGGACGATCGTGTTCACAACAACTTCGAGCGAGATCGAGATCTTTTGTATAGAGTTCATGACAGAGACTTAAAAAGATGGGCTCTACGAGAAACCAGAATTTTAGAATTACAAAACATTGTGGCGTCCGATACTTGGGTACCAAATTTCAAACATAAGCACGACATTTCTTCAAGAAAAATCATCAAGGTAACACAAGTTTTTATAACGTCAAGACGAACCTTTGTAATTATACGGTCATTTGTAATATTGTTTTTGAAAAGGTAACTATAAAACGTGAATTGGCGGGTGGGTGTGAGCGTGAGTGTATTGTTTTTCTTCAAACACACCCACACCCTCTTATCTGTATAACATATCTTAAATCCAGCAAAATTGGACGATCTCGATTGAGAAACTTTGGTCGTGGCTTACGTGGACTGACTCCTAAGTTAGAATAATTTTTTTGTTATAAAAATGTTATCAGAATAAAAGAAAATAGAGACATCTTTTTCGTCGATACTAGCGACATGTGTGCTTTTCAAGTGGATTCTTTATCTTAAAAATCACAAAAATTAAAATAATTGGTATCAATAACACAATATTCGAGTCCCTGTACAACAATAATGACTTGCACAACTCCATCAAGAATTTCGTACATGCATGAAATTCATTCTATCTGGTACATTCGCTTTATTTCTTTATGTGAGCAGTTATAGGATATATTTTTCTGATTGATCTTACGTGTGAGTGTGTATCAACGTGTGCACAAGTAATCTTTTTTCTGTTTTTTCTTTGATAACTCTTCTTTTATCAACATATGGGCATGTTTTGCAGACGTGTCAGCGTGTGTTATATCAAGTTTCTATTATCAAAACACATTAAAAAATAGATTTAAGTCAAGTATCTTGCTGGAAGATGAAGCACGTGTACAAACTGCCTTTGGCTGTTTTGACACTTATTGCTGTTGCCAATGTTTTCAATGCAGTATCGCAATACTATTTAAACTCGAACATTTGCCAGCTAATCGGTCACTTTCTCATCTTAAGTTTAGCGTATATCATCGAGGATGCTGTTCTTGTAAGTTAACAGGTATACGTTGTTGTAAGCATCTTAAAGCTATTCGAATCGTAGGGATGTCATAGAATTCATATTGAAGTTGTTGTTATGGATGCACTTTTCATAATTCCATTTACTATATCGATGGGCTCTCTGTTTATTGCCATGATGCAATACAATAAATGTCCGATGAAAATACTTCTTCCTCTAGGATTATATTATTTTGGTCTCTTTGGCTTAGTGTCTAGTCTTCTAATTGCAATTTTCGTAAGTATGATCATTTGTTAAAATACAGTCGAACACATATGGACGACTTTTTCTTCAAATCTTGATAGAAAAAGAAAGATCAGCAGAATGAATTTTATTAAAATGGAAACAGCAGAAACTGTCATACGAAAATTTTGATTCCATATCAACATTTCGACAGTGCGAAATATGACAGCATCATAATTTCCACAAGGAAAATCTTGCGAGAAAAAATTAGCAAAACGAAAGAACTAAGGATCTTTCGATAACTAGTTCGAATATAAAGCGCTTTCGTTTGATGTTCTCGTGTGTACTTAAAAACCAACTTCCTTGTTCTATTTACGTCCTTTTGCAAACATAGAATTGAAGGTATCCATGATTAGAGTAGCATTATTGTTGTCAAATAATAATAATTTTTCTTCAGAGTTAAGCAGTACGTTATTGTATAGTCAGTCTTTTTCGAAAATTTGATATTTTCTAATTTCGATCATATTTTCTGTGATTATTGGAGACTTTGGCAATCAATCATTCTTTCTTTCTTATAGATGATACTTAGCTATCGTAAAGTTGACGATAAAGGAACGCATTTGAATTATTTCCTAAACACTCTTATTGTATTCTTTATCTTCTGTCTTGTTGGATTTCTTTGGTCATTGAAGGTAAGTACACGATCAGAAAAGAAAGCTGAATCTACTAAGTTCTTTAATCCAAAGATCGCCTCAATCATATACACCACTTATTCTTACCATCAGTCGTATAATCCGACTGATCAAACATCGTACTGTCACGATTGGATATACAATTTTTGTATCATGTATTCAGGAAGCATGATCTTACTTACAATGATCTTATTTATATGCTTCATATACACTCATTATGATTATTATTTACGAGCAAAGAAAGCAATATTTCCGGCATATGAATATAAACGATGCAATTAAACTCCTTGTTATATCCCATTTTTAGGCTATTCATGTTAAGAGTAGTACAAAAATGTTAAACTGAAACTTGAATTCGATTGAGTTTTCAAGTCTCAAGTTTCAACCCCTCGAAGTCCCTTCGTGGTACCCACACGAAGAGAGAGGGACGACGAAGAGGCTACATCTCATTTAGATTTTACAAAAGAGGTACTTGAAAGTTGAATGTTGAAACTTGAAGACCCCATTGAATTCAAGTTTCAAGTTATACATATATGGATTGATTCAAGTTTTTCAAATTTAATACAAAAAACTTAAATTCCTTTTTATCCCATGAAGCAACTGATACCTTGCCAGAATAAATTAATTGATCTGATTTGCAGCATTGAAAAGTTCAAATGAGGTCTTTTATTCGAAAAGAATTCGCATCATTCAGAAAAAAAGGTGACTATCTACCAACTTACTCAGTCAAAATCGGATTGATCTTGTCTCTCCATGTGATTCATTCATATATTTTGTTGTTTCTATGCCTTATCGTCAGTTGAAAAAACTCATCTTTTTTTCTGTTCACAATGGTAATGACAACTACCAGAACGTACAAGTCATATATAGCAAAGATAAGCAAGTCATGTCTTTTTTGATCGAAATTTAGTTGAGTAAAGTCATGCCTCGAAGCAGAAAATGTGAGGTAAAACCAAATCAAATCAAGCCTCAAGTATAACGATGAAAGCTTATCGTGTCGTGTCGTGTTGTGAACTGATTTTATTTTGATATATCTATTCCTTTTATAGGTCTCCTTCATTTCCGCGCGAGTCAATCAACCGTAGAGGAACGAAGAGAAACAGAGAGAGGGTGTGAGGTGTGGGTGTCAGTGTCGGGATGTGGAAATGAGTGCTGTTCACATTCCGAGCCACACTCACACCCTTCCAATTATCAACTATTTTCGACTAGATATTGAATAGAACTAGAGAATCCGTTAATTCTGCACTCAAAACGAAATAGTATTCAGTTCAAACATAACTTACTTTTCAAAATACATGAATTTTTATATTTTTAGAAAAATATTTGTTCAATATAGAGTGCTGCTCCGTTCTATTCTTCATTCTACGATGCAGAATTGATTGTCATTGACAATAGCTTAAGTGATGAAATGAGGAAAAAAACATATTAGTACAGGTTATCACCATATTCAAAACAAAAACCTATGAAAGACTGCTCTCACATGATGATTTTAATAGCATTAGAAAAATGCCCAACATCCTACAAAAACATTATTTCTGTTTTAATCGATGATGCCAAGATATCTGATCTGAGAATTTCAGGTATTAACACTGTTTATTATTGAATAACCGAGTTTTTAGAAAAAGATTCAAACCTAAGAAAGGTAACTTTGTCTCAGAACAGACTTTATATTCAATGAATTCATCTTTTGTCTATAGCAATAGGAAAAAGTTTTCAAAATAGAATCGTGTCTAATTAATCTGAATAGTAAACTTTTAGAGAAAATATGGAAGAAAATAGCCAATAATATCGTTGAAACTCGTGTAAAATTTCAAAAAAGAGAAATTTGACACTAATGAAATTGTATAGAACCAGTGATTTGGATTATGGAACAATTTTTTAAAACTATGGTGTGGGTGTGAGTGTAAAGTACCTGTGCGGAAGAAACGAAGATTGACACCCAAACTCTTGACCACATCAAAACCATAATGACAGCCTACATCAATACCGAGATCTGCACCAATACCCTACGTGTGTTGTAAATGGGAAGACCTGTGTTACAGGCTCTGCCTTCACATATAACTATTAACTCGCGTTCCGCTATGATTCATCTTCTTTTCTCTTGTTCGATCACTTATCTCACTATTATATTCTTTGTTGTTAGGATCTGATCTATCTTTTCCTTTGTTCTATGATCTAGTAGTCCGCCACACTCTCTCTATATATACACATGTATTTTTCTTTTTTAAATAAACTAGTGGAAAGAGACACATCTAACTTTCCTCTCTTCTCTCCGTCCATTTTTCTCTCTCTCTGGTGAATCTAGGTCAATCTTTTTTTTCTTGAATAAGA